>JBBWSL010000210.1:0-64943 GCA_038088545.1 Diaporthe humulicola | reverse complement strand
TAAATCTTAACCTATATTATATACTAATAAATATATTTATATTAAAATTATTTTTAAAAAAATATATTATTAATTTAAAGCTAAAAAATACTTATATAAAAGTAATTAGATATCTTATATATACTATACTTAGGATATAATTAAATATTATTTATATAGTTTCCTTTCTTAGCTACTATTTTTTTAACTTAATATAAAAGTATATAAATATAGTTAAATAAGTTTTTAAGTACCTAAAAGTAATAATAAACCTAAAACTTATATTTAAGGGGAGTTTTTAACCCCTAATAAGATTCTTAAATATAAACTATAAAGGAAATACTTAAATATAAAAATTAATATTAGGCTATATCTTTTATATTAATAATATACCTATTAGCTAGTAATTTAAGTAATAGATAATAATTATACTTTTAACTTATAAGGCTAAGTTAATAATTTAAATAATAGCTATTAAAAAAACTATATAGCTAAGGTAATTACTTAAGAAACTTAGAGCTTAATAAGGTTAAGTAATAATTACTATTATTTATAAAGATAATTAAGGTATAATTACTATATTATAAAACTAAATATATTATAGTAAAGGAAAGTATATTAGTATTTAAGAGTTTTATATTAGGAAGGCTTATTAATAATAATTAATTAAAATAAAGTATACTTTAATAAATAAATAACTTATAAATAGGCTTATTAAGTTATTAGGATACCTAGCCTTTTAAAAATTTAAAACTAAACTTAGCCTTAAAAAGCCTATATATTTAAAAAAAGATAAAGGAAATAACTTATTAACTACTAATAGGTATTAAGAATTACTATAAATAGATAGTATAAAAGTAAGGGGAGCTATAAAGTATTAAAGAATATTTATAATCTTTATTAGATTTTATTTAATTTAATTAATTATAAATTCTTTTATAATCCTTTTAATATTATCTTACCTAATAATATACTCTAATAGGCTTATATATAGATTTAATAATATTATAATATTTATTTACTTAATAAATTAAATAAATTAATTTATATAATACTAAAAGAGGAAAGTTATAATATTTAGGATATACTTAATTTAAGGGGGAGTATTAAATAAAATAGATTAATATATATAGAGGAACTTATATTAGTATATATCCCTTATTTTATATATATAAATAGTAATCCCCTTAGGACTATTTCTACTTAAACTTTCTTCTTTAATAATATATATTATAACGCTTATATACCTACATTCAATAAAGAAATGTCCATTAGAAGTTGTTTAGATAGCGTTTGGTATCTTTGTCGCTCCCACTGTTAAGTACTTCGGGATAATTGCGAAGTCCGCGAAAGCAGCTGAGTAGAACAGGAAGGACTGAGAAGCACTGAACAGATTAAAGGTATTCGAAAACAGAACATGATGTCCGCAAATTACGAAGCCAGCTGAATTTACGACTCCACCGGCATTATCCCATAGTCTATCATTCTCTCGCCATGTCGACGCACACCTGGAGCTACCCTTCTCAACCGTGGCTCGGACTAAGAAAGGTTTCAATGAGGAAGTTCACAGTGGTACCGGACCTCATACCCCATATGCTGCCACCGATTGATTCACGAATCTTTCGTCGTACCGTAATATTATTTAAAGTCCAACATCGCCCGGGCCTCAATCGACCGGTTCGACATTTTGGACGACAGACAGAGTCTCTTACCAAGAAGATGAGTGAAAACTGTAAGTCCTAGCAACCCTTTCCAACGTATGCTTGTGTTACCACGGGTGTTCACCTCTATTTCTTATTCTTCACACCTCTTATAAGTTGTACTAGCCCGCCACGGCTACGATAGCAGTAGCACCCGCGACAACAGCCAGAATCCTCCTTCAACCCTGTTCTCCTGGCTCGCCAAGCTCCTCGTACTCCCTGACCACCATATCATCCAGGTCGACGCTATTCATTATCGCACCGCCCATATCTTCTGGATCAACAAAATAGACGTTCTCTGGTCCACAGGGGAAGTCGATATCTTCGGCCACCGTGTAGCCCGACCTGATGCCCTCTAAACAGACCATGTGAATCTCACCAAGATTTCGAAACAGGTCGCCAATCAGCTGCGACTCGGTGCGTGAAAAGTACTCGTTCGAGAGGGCGCGCTCAAGCCGTAGCCGGCGGATCTGGTAGGCCACAGCCCGGAAGTCGCTCAAATTTGTGCCCCCAATAGAGACCATGTCACTACCGAAGTTGAACCAGACATAGCGCTCCCGCTGGGGGTCACCCTCGGGCACGGGGTCGAACCCGTCGTAGGGCGTCGTGGTGATCTCCGAGAAGGCCTTCCCGTACCGATATCCAGGACCGGCGTGTGTGGTCAGGTGATCGCGGGCCCCACGGCAGGTCTGCAGTTGGGCCGGGGCCGGGGTGGACGAGCGCAGGTGGCGTGTCGGCGGCGGCCGCTTGACCGTCCAGTCCACTGCCTGCGCGCCTGGCTCGGACCCGTTGACGGGTCCTGGTTGATGGTGGACCACGCGCACCTCGACGATGCGGGACTCGACGGTCAGCTCCCAAATGCGAGCACGGATCTCGGCGGGGAGGTGTGGAAATGGGTGGAACGTCGCCGTGGTAGCGGTAGTCATTATCTCTGGATGCGCAAAGTGCTTGCTGGTAGCGAAGTGTAGATGCTTCGGCCTGCTTGCTTGTTTAGGTGGTTGATACGAGGTGAGATGAGGTGAGAGGAGAGCCTGTTGCAGAGGTCTCGTCGGCCCGAGAGCAGACTATCAGAGATCGGCACGTGGCGAAGGTACCATATGATGATGGCTGCCCTGTTGATAATTATCGAAGTGCGGCGCTGTGCGTTGAAGGAAATTACTATGATGACCAGTTGCTGACAGAAAAATTCACGGCTTAGCTTGTCTTACTTGGTGGTGTAAGGCTACAGCATGTGGTTACTTTTGGCTGTCACGCGATGGGGATGGCAATCCAGTGCAGAATAGCTCCGTTTTGGGACAGACATATCTTACTCATTTACCTAATCAAAAATGAGTAAAATATGTCTGTCCCAAAATGGAGCTGTTCCGCACTCGATGGGAGGCAGGGCACGTTGCTAGTGTACATCCACAGTATCTCCGGTACTTCACTGACTCACGCTCCTCAAAGGAGCTAAGCCTGCAACGGCTACGGCAAAACCCTAAGTCAACTACCTCAAAGGCAGATAATAGAAGCCCAGCTGATAATGCGTCAGCTACCTTAAAGCCTCGGGTTACTATATGTCTATTATAGTGCATCCATGTTTTTTTAATACCTCTGCATAAAAAGAGACTTCGGTTGATATAAAAAGTCACAAGTGGAAGAGGTGAATTGACAATGCAGGGGGCAAGTTGACGCTGAAGCTGGCTGTAAGGGAGTGTTCGGTCGGAGGGCATCACGCGCCACCACTCTTCAAGGTGACAGGGAATACTGTTCCATCCAGTGGCACCTAAAACCTTTTCAATTCAGCCTTACCTGGCTAGGACGGGGTTGAATCTTGGCGGTTACAGTCACCTGAGGCTGAGTGTTATATATCCAGCAGCGGCATATACCCGGACCATGACAGCAGCGGCCAAACAAAAAAAAGAAAAAAAAAAGAAATAAACCACCTAAAGGACCTGATAAGAAATGACCTTCCTGAATCTGTCTTTACCCGGGTCTGGTGAATATTACACCCTTTCCCGGCTTGGCCCAGAACGTGCCCAGCTCCTACATCAACTCACTTGTAAGCACTAGACCCTTCGAATAGACCCTATCAATTAATTGCTCGTGTTTATAGAATACTCGTACCTGTGATGTCGTACTACATGTCTTGGTACACTGAGAATCATGAGATTACGCCAGAAGCCAACAAACCGAAGTACCTCGATGTCCCGTACCATGAAGGACCTGACATGGGCTGGGCCTGGCTGGTGCACAACTCCAAGATCAGCTGCTGGTATGCTAGTATTGAATGTGGACCTAGTAGTTTCAGACCTTTTCCAACTTGTTTTGACCGAGTCAAGTCTTCTTCTTTGCAAACTTTCAGCGTCTTGTCGCTGATGCTTTGTGTTTTCTTGAGCCTGCACCGCTCGATCCACTGCTGAGCCAGTCCTATAGCTTCATCATGAAGACCTCTTGGTTGCTGTCTGTTGTTGAGATGGCGCTTTTTGCGTATAAGGCGACCTGCACAAACACCCCATTGCTCCCCTACGACCCAGAGACAACCTCTGACTGCGCCGACTGGTTCAACAACGAGAATGACAAGACGTGCGAATGGGTACGCGATTACTTCAAGACTACCCCAGAAGAGTTCAGTCGTTGGAATCCGTCCGTCGGCCTCGACTGCAAGCCATGGTACAACTGGAACTCATACTGCGTCATTACAAAGACCAAGGTAAACGAGACCCAGACGACGACCTCAACAACTACCACCAGCTCACCCACCTCAACTGCACCCACCCTCGGCCCTTCGCCAACGGCCTGGACAGACATGGGCTGTTACGTCGAGGACCCGGAGATGCCCCTCCTCGACATCAACTTAAGCCCCAACGGCGACCCGTCTCTGAGCGTCCCCAAGTGCTGGCAGACATGCTACCGCCGCTTCTACCAGTACGCCGGCCTTCAGAACGGCAACCAGTGCTGGTGTGGCTCCTACGTCGGCGGCGAGTGGGCAGCGAACCAGACTGACTGCAATTCACCCTGCACCGGCAACCCCAGCACCTCTTGCGGTGGCCGGGCGCTCATTCAAATCTACAAGGCGGAGGAGAATGTGCCTTCCACCACCGCTACTGGCGCCGTCGCTGCAACCACCACTCTTGCCTCTAACGCGAAACGTGACTCCGGGGCCGCCAAGTACCCGGGGACGTTTTGGAATCTGCTGGGCTAGCTTGAATGGAATGTAGAGAAATGGATGACTACTTGAAAGTTATTACTTGGTTTAGATGCTCGCTTGTCGATGGCATGGATTTTGGGGTTTGGATATCTGATCCACTCTGGCATTATGAAAATGTGATGAATGGCACACATGTTGATACCTCTTAAATCGAGGTTCCAAGCTTGTATCATCAGGTCGTACCGGTAGTCGGGAGATTCAACTCCAGTTCATACTTTCTCAGAAACACTAATAAGGGAGACGTTATCAATAATTCAACGAGACCGAATGATTTGAAGGTCTCCTTGTAACAACTGCGGTCTTGTCCTCTGCTCGTTTCTGCAATCTCTACCCACGCCGGCTCATCATCGCATGCAATGCTGCCGACACAAGAGCATTGCACGCCTCGGTACCATGCATGTCTCTGATTGGCGAGGTCCGCAAGGATTGATGTCGACGATCCTCTCCCCAGAGTTGGGGGCCTAGCTAGGCACTTTCCCGGAAAGCGAAGTGCAACACGATTCTGCCTGTCAGCGACTCAGCACTAGGAGAACTGAATGTGACCGTACCATGAGCGTGGGGGGCCTATTTGTTCTGGTCCTGTGAATTTCTTTTTTCATTTTTTTTCATTTTGAGACTGTCATGCAAACACCAACCTGAAGAATCCTCCAATGTAAGGGCGCGTCTATTGTCTTGGCTGCATTTAGTATTGGCGGAGAGAGGCTAATAAGTTGCACTAAAGGGCGTGATCACGAAGCAGCGTAGTGTGCCCACCCTATTTACACATATAGCGCTACACCCCATTCGGAGTTTTTTTTCACATACGGACCACATTCTGTATTTCAATACGCCCATGCTATTCTTAATATACCTCTTTTCGCCCCACTATAATTCGTCCTTCGCTATAGCTTCTTCTAGCAAAGATCGTCGCGATTTTACGCCCACGACGCCGGGCAATGGCGTCCTGACGCCCACGCCCATCCAGGGCGGCATGACCACCTCCTGCAAGACCTTCCACTTCGTCACCGACGGCCAGACCTACCAGGTCATCACCGCAAGGTACGGCATCACCCAGGCCAACTTTGTCAAGTGGAATCCCGCTGCCAAGAGCGATTGCACTGGAAAGTGGGCTAATGCCTATGGTTGCGTTGCTGTGTTGTAAAGGGAACGGGGCCAAGTTAGACTGCTACGAGCGGAGGGATATTCATGTAATCAGCCTTTCCGTATCGAGAGAGGTGTGTGGTGACTGCGGTGAATACTATCTAATGCGTTCGAAGCAGACTGTTGTGCATGCAACCATCCGATTGAACATTTGAGCCTAGTGTCGCTCAACCTTTGCCGACCTCGGGAATTGTGCTGAATACGAATTCAAATTGGCGGCGCCCCCAAACTTCGCTGAGCACCCTAATGTATATCTTCATACAAACAGTGACAAACCCCAGAAAGCATCGATTGAGCGCGACTTCGTACTGTAGGCAATTTGATGGAATTGCATGTTCTCAAGTATCTATAGATAGGGCCAATAAAGTACGGGGCCAGGGGCAGTCAGTGTAAAATAAAGCCAGGAGTTGAGTGCTAAGCTGAGCCTACCTAATCCAAATCCAGGCAGATGCCGATATCCAACGGAGGGCCGCCTGGTGTGTTGTATGATAAAACCACTTGCAAGTCTCTCTGAACAGTGAGTTTCAGCGGGAGCCGCTACAAAAATATAACAATTGTGACTACCTCTAGAAGCATATAACATGTCCTTGACCCCCCTTGTCATCCTCTCCGTAGTTTGAATTCCCTCTCAATATCAAGGGTAATGGCCGTCGGTCGATTAATGCTTCCGGCAACGGTTCGTCCGGTCTTTGATGGTCTTGTATGACCTGAGCACCTGCCAGTGGTCCCTAGCGTTGCGATTGGCGGTAGGCCCGCGGTAGTAGGTGTCCAGCCAAGCACGTACCTGGGCGCGGGTGTTGGCCGGGTTGGGGGAGTTGTTGATGGTGCGCTCCCAGTCGACCGTCTCGAATTGCGGCGTGTCAGGGTCGACCCCTGGTGGCGGCACCCAGCCTGCGCGGTAGAATGGGCTCGCGCCCATGTTCTTGATTTGTATGGTGGTGCCGGTCAGGGCGTTCTGGGCTGCCGGTATCAGGTGACGGCCATGGTCTGCGACCCGGGCTTGGGTGATCGTGGTAAGCGTGTAGTCCACCTGGCTGAATGCGGCATCGCCGGCGGCCGTCCTCACAGCCGCCTTGTTGTAGTTGTCATTGTTGATCTGGCCGATGCGGCGGATGAAGTCGTTATGATCGTTGAGCCCGTCCTTGACCGCCTTGTATCCCCTGAAGTTGTAGGGCGCACCGCCACTGTTTCTCCAAGACCAGATGCAGTTCACGGCCGTCTGTTTAGCGTCCAGAGAACCATCGGGCCTGTATGCTGCCTGTAGCGCCATTCCTGGCCGCGTGTTGCCCATAAATTGCTGGAAGTCGTCAAAGTTACATTGCGCGCGGCCTCGTCTCCCCCGGCAGGGAACCCAGTTGCCTATGCACCTGTTTCCTCTCCAGTTGTTGCACTGGTAACCGATCTTCTGATCAGGCTGGGGGTTATGTTGGTCGATGAGGAAGGACTGGAAGAGCCAAACTCGCTCGAGGCAGTTTTGGTATCCTCCGGCCCACACCGCCGTGATGAGGTAGGAAAGAGTAAGAACGATAGAAACCTTCATGATACAGGCCTGTGGTAGTAAAGGTCCACAGGTCAACGAAGGGAGAAACAGAAGAAGGCCGAAGAAAGAATGCCTCGATAAAGGTCAGCAAAATGACTCGGAAATCATGTTGATGAGGGATTCTCAAGATCCTAGGACATATGTGTAGATGTGCTCGGCTAGATGAGGTTGAACTTCGCCCAGCCAGTAAGCCAGGTTATCACCAAACCGGGTATATCGTATTCGAAATTCCCATGTACTCATCTTGGCAGCTCGCATCCTTTGTTGTGACAGTTCTCGTTCTACGCAGAAGTTCTCCCTCGTACTATGTACAAGATCAACACCATGTACATTGACTGCCTGTACGGCTCTTAGATACGACCACACACCCAAGGTTCTACAACTAATCATTGTCGAATTCCCAAGTATCTTATCTCCTAAACAAGTAAGTCTGTGCCAATCTGCGCAGGCAACCAATGTATAGTGCTTATCCTTGGTATCATTGATGAAGTAATATCCAATCCTGTGCCGCTTAGATACGAGCATCCACAACCGGCCTTCCCTGGTTGACGTTACAGTCTATTAAGACCCCAGGGTCCGGAGTCTTCTGATACGATACAAGTGTGATTTGGATATCTCACCTGACGGGCATGTTTAGGACGAGGCTGACTTTCTGTCTGATCTGACTGATAGGCGTCTTGGCACCAATGTGCCTTTCCTCCTAGCTAAGCAGGTTGTTAGCACGCAGCCAAGCCTATAGTATCTAGGTAGTGATCCCACGCATTGTTGTGGTTTTCTGACCACCCCTCGAGCTAGTAATTACTGAGTAAGCTTGATAGGAATTACAACAGCCGACACCACTGCACTACATCTGCGTGGGAACCCATTCAGGGTTAGCTTACCTAGGCAGTTTGCTCTTGATGATGTCTATTTTACTTTACTTTTACATGATTCACTATTGACTGCTTACAAGCCAGTTTGCCTGCTATCTTGTATCACGCCTTTTCATACTCACTATCTTTCATCAACATCCACTTGCTGGATGGATTGAGACACTCTTTCAGACTCTCGCTCTATCTCTCCCTCTCCGTAAAAACCTATCGCACGAAATTTAGCTATCTCACTGCCCATGAAAACTTCTCTGTGGGCCCTCGTGGCCGTGGCATTCGGGTCCGTAGCGTCGTCCGACCTTGACGCCCGGCAAACAGAGGATGAGGTCGACAAATGGCTCTCAGCGGTACAGACCCAGCCTCTTGAGGCCCTCAAGTCATGCCCCATCTCATGCAGCACGGCTGGTGACGACTCCTGGTTCCTATTTCCGAATGCATCCCATTTAACTTCCTGCAACCAAACGATGCTGCTCAGCATCGCCGTCCAGGCGGTCGAGGAACACGAGAACAATGACACACCAACCGTCATCAGGGCATGCACAGCAGACTACGACACCTCTAGCTCTATGAGGGCCGCCTTCGTGCCCGATTCTACCAAGGCCTCCCTTTGCGTCACGGCCAACAAGGTGCTGGACGAACGCTCGATATCTCTACACCAGCCCGGCAACGGTGGCGAATTTATGGTGGGACATCTCATGTCTGCTGGCCGCCAGGTCAAGAGTTATGTTGCGTCTCAAGAGCCGTCATGCACCAGCAACGCTATGGCCTTTGGCTACTCGCAATCGGCAGCCATCGGCCTCTTCGCTGGTGCCGAGGTACACCAACACGGTGTGGCTGCCGATGTTCTGGACAGGTTCCTCGAGTATGCACAAGAGAAGTCCACCTCCAGCGGCACTGTGGTGCAGCTGTGTGGAACCGAGGGCCGTGGTGCCGACTACAAGATCGGCATCGTGGCCAGCAGTACCAAGAACCTTGACTTTGTCCAGGAGGCAGTGAAGACTTGGGCCGACGGCAAGTGTGTACCTCAGGCGGATGCGGGAGAGGACTGGATGACTGTCACCCTACGCGTTCCTGTTCCCGTCGAGGACTTGTCGTTATCAAGGAACTCCACAGGCAACGGGACGTCAAGCTCTAGTCAGTCCACTCCTCGTGATATTGATGTCGCTACGAGTTTCTCCAAACTGCTCCCCAGGGCCGACTGCAAGTTCACAACCGTGCAAGCGGGTGAGGGTTGCTTTGCCGTGGCACAACGATGCGGAGTCTCGCAGACTCAGCTGCAAAGCTTCAACCGCGCCAATCTTTGCAACTCTCTTGTCCGTGACGAGCGTGTTTGCTGTAGCAGCGGAACACTCCCCAGTACCCTGCCGCCCGGAAACTCGGACGGCACGTGCAAGACGCGCCAGGTTATACAAGGTGACGGCTGTGGCTCATTGGCCAACAAGTGTGTAAGTTCGAACTACACGGCAGTGGTGTCCGACCAAGACTGACAGGAGTCAATCAACAGGGAATTTCTGGAGATGATTTCATCAAGGCAAATTCGAAGGCCAATTGCTCCGGCCTGATTGAAGGCCAACACGTCTGCTGCAGTCAGGGCAAGCTGCCTGACCTGAGGCCCAAGCAGGGCGCTGATGGCTACTGCGCCGTCTACACCACCAAGAAAGACGAGTACTGCGCCAAGATCGCCGCGAGCCTCATGCTCACTGTAGATGAGCTCGAGGCATTCAACAAGAATACATGGGGCTGGGCCGGCTGCAAATCGCTCTACCCCGAGTTCAACATATGCGTCAGCACAGGAGCTGCGCCCATGCCTGCAGTGGTTCCTGTAAGTGAAGACGTCTCTTTTGACTACACTTGAGTCTAGTTGAATGACAAGTGTACTGATACCATAATTCTTGGCTCAGAACGCCATGTGTGGACCGACCATGCCCGGGACCGTCCGGCCTCCCGCCGGGACCAACATTAGCGAGCTAAATCCGTGCCCTCTCAATGTGTGCTGCAACATCTGGGGCAATTGCGGTATGACGGACGACTTCTGTGTCGTTTCCAAGTCCGAGACGGGTGCTCCGGGCACTGCGGCTCCCGGCAAGCACGGCTGCATCAGCAACTGCGGCAGAGACATCATCAAGGGCCCGGCGCCCGTACAGAAGCTCAGGCTCGGCTACTTTGAGGGCTGGAACTTCAATCGCAAGTGCCTGACCATGGATGCGAGCCAGATCAACACAGACGCCTACACCCACGTGCACTTCGCCTTCCCCAACGTCACGCGCGGTGACTTCCGCATTGAGATCACGGATCCGCTTGTGCAAGAGCAGTTTGGTTATTTTAAAAAGCTCGAGGGTGTCAAGAAGATTGTCTCCCTAGGCGGCTGGGACTTCAGTGCTCTCCCGGGGACTTACATGGTCCTTCGAGAGGCAGCCCAGCCGGCCAACCGCGACGTCTTCAAGCGGAACATCATCTCCTTTATCAATGAGCACAACCTGGATGGCATTGATCTTGACTGGGAATACCCGGGGGCTCCTGACATACCAGACATCCCCGCGGACGATCCGACCAACGGTTTCAACTACTTCAAACTTCTGGCCAGCATCAAAGCTGAGGTCGGCAGTTCCAAGTCGGTCTCGTTCGCGGCGCCCGCGTCGTACTGGTACCTCCGGGCATTCCCCATCAAGCAGATGGCTGCAACTCTCGACTACATTGTGTTTATGACATATGATCTGCACGGCCAGTGGGATTCTGGTAACAAGTGGACGTCACCGGGCTGCCCAACTGGAAACTGTCTGCGGTCACACGTCAACGAAACTGAGACCAAGGATGCGCTCTCCATGGTCACCAAGGCAGGTGCCGTCTCCAATAAGGTCCTTGTCGGCGTGACCAGTTATGGACGGTCCTTTAAGATGGCCCAGGCCGGCTGCGATGGAGAGACCTGCCTGTTCACGGGCGACAACCGCAACTCAGGGGCTGCCAAGGGCCGGTGCACGGGGACGGCGGGCTACATCTCCAACGCCGAAATCGCCGAAATCATGGCCACCGACAGGCGCAACAAGGTCTGGACGAAGGAAGGCTCCAACTTCATGGTATATGATAACACGGAGTGGGTGGCCTGGATGGATAATGACATGAAGGCGAAAAGATCCGAGTTTTACGACTCGTATAACTTCCTGGGCACGACTGACTGGGCGATCGACCTGCAGGAGTGGCTTGACGGCTCGGGCAGCATCACCGATGACAACGAGGACGAGTTGATCTTTGAAGAGTTGTCCCCCTGCACGGCCTCCTACTCGACGCTCAAGCAGCTCGAGGACCGGAAAGGATCGATCCCGTCGCACTGCTTGGAGCAATATATCGTCGATGTACAGATCGCCGTTTTTGACGAGGCACTGAAGAAGTACAAGAAGCTCATTGACGACGGTTACGACGAGAAGTTCTCCATATGGGAGGGCTACGTCAAGGAACAGATTCCCGGTCAGATCAAAAATTTCATGGCCACCGACAAGGTCGACAAATACTTCAAATGCGGCGAGACGAAGACCGTCGTCTGCTGTGACACGTGTCAGAACGCTTGGTAGGTCCAACTTCCACTTTATGTTTTAGCACCCGCTGCAATATTACATTCCCTAAAAGGAAGACAGTAGCTGACAAGGCCTTTCTTTAGGTGTGGGGTGGGATGCGAGAGATTTGATGGGTGCAAGAATGGCAAGCAGATGGTGCCGAGAGACAAGTGTCCCAAGGTCGAGTTCGACCCTACGGGCTTTGGCGGTGACCAACCCAACACCACGTTCACCCTGACCGACAGGAACGGCTTCTTCAAAGACATTCTCGACACGTGGGGCATCGAGGAGGAGTGGATCACGTTCTACAAGCGCCAAATGTCCATCCCCAACGGCTGCCAGTACGCCGGCGAGGATGTGAACGACTGCATCGCCTGGAATAGCATCTTCTTCCACGACTTCCCAACCATGAACAGGGACAAGACGAAGATGCACAATCCCAAGGACGTCATCGTCAAGGCCCTCCCCGACGCCCAGGGGCTGCTCGACCGGTACCGCGACATGAAGACGTTCGCCGAGTTCGAGGACGACATCGAGATGTCCGACCTCACCGACGCCGGCTCGCTGCCCGCCTTCGCCGTCGAGGAGGCGGTCGGGCAGATGGACAAGATCTTCAAGGACGCCGTCGAGATCGACAAGAAGCGCCGCGAGGAGTTCATCCTCGACATGATCATGAGCTTCCTCTTCTTCATCCCCTTCATCGGCCCCACCGGCGGCGGCGCCGTCGCGGCCGGCGTGCGCACCCTGCTCCGGCTGATCGAGGTCGGCGCCGAGGTCGGCCTGGCCGTCTACGGCGTCATCAAGGACCCGGACAACGCCTTCATGACCGTATTCAGCACCCTCCTGGGCGTCGGCTTCAGCCTCGGCGGGTTCCGGAACGCCGCCAACTCGAGGCGCGGCATGGGCTCTGCCGAGTACAACAGTCTCGGCAACGTCAAGGGCAACCTCGACACGATCAACAGTCTCCGGGGTGGTATGTGCTCTCTGTAATTATCTATGAGGTCTTAAGACAGGAATTCACATTCGGATAAAAGCAGTAACATGTTCGTGCTTAGCATATATAAGCACGATGAATCTCCCATATGAATTGTTCAGGAATTTATTCATCTTTTCACAGCAACATTTGAAGCGACTAAATAGATGCACCCGCGTGCACTCTCCAATCTTTGTACTGCACCTGAAGTCTTACCATTGCCACACCGTCATCACCATGAAGCTAACGATTATTGTCACTCTCACCGCGACGGTGCTTTGCACTGCCATCTCCAGCCGACAGCCGGCTGGGACCCGTGATAACCAGGTCTCTTCGGCCGACAGCCCCGAGCCTCCTTTCACTGACACAGTGACAGCGGGTCTGGACTCCCGTGACAATGACCCAAACGAGCGCGCCTATCATAGCGTTCGTTTTCTTCTGTGTTGATACCAACTTCAATGGATATTGCAAATCCATGGGAGGAGCGGTAGGAGCTTGCAGTAAGTCGAGAAGTATTATGTGCCTCTTGCATAGACCCGTACCTGTCCTGTCTGAACACTATTAACCGGCCTCACTTCCGAGCTTATAGGCCACATGCATTCGTTCAAGAATTCTACAAGAAATTGAAATGTATGGCTGATGGCACAAGTCGCTCAAATTAGACGTGGTTTTTGTTTCAGGACTCCGCTTCTTTAACCCCCCCCCCCATGCTACCTATCTGCCTATGTACGATACCTGGGTGCTTCTCCACAGCAAGGTTCGCGTCACCGTCGCTCTATGTCTCCGAAAACAAGAGCGCGGAGCTTGGGTGTTACCGTTGCCATTCACCTTCTTATTCCATGATTCTCCGACCGTGATCCTTATCCCACTTTAGTAGGACTGAGAGTACTGCAAAATGGCCATTGCTTCTAGCCAACTCAATAGCGCCACTCAGGCCACCGTTACGGCTGCGACCACCAGCCTTCAACAAAAACTAGTTTTCAATCATGTCTATCTTTCCGTACAATTTCAATAGGCACGTGTGGTAGCACCAGCCTTGGCTCTGTGTACCAACTGCATATGTGCTGAAACCGTGCAGGGTGCAGCCAGCTGGCGCTGCCCAGGGTGCTTAGTGTCGGGCAACCGATAGGATTTCGACCGTCGGGCCAAGTCGTTGATGACAGAGCACCCCTCCACAGCTGCAAACATTGGGGTTTCTCGACAAACTTCCCTCCACCCAAATCAGCACAATCTTTCTAGACCAAGAACACCACGAAAACCATAAGCCTCGGATTTTGGACGATTCCTCGTTCCATCTGGACCAGGATGGCGACTGATGTCCGAAACGTGTCTACGAAGTTAGACTCGAAGCTCCTTGCAGGTGGGAGGCTAGCAGATATCTAGGAGTACAAGAGAAAGCTGACGAATCTCCAGCACTTCCTGCCGGAGGCAAAGTCGTGTCTGTGACGCCAGCAGGTCTTAGCGAGTTCTGCAAGACCAACAGAATCGAAGTTCTGCTTCCTGGAGGGGAGCATCGTGTCTTTTTTCAAAAGGTTGCCAACACCGAACTTGACGTTGATCACTCGAATAAGTAGTGGCTAATATGAGATGTAGCTGTCCACTGGTCAGGGCGGTCTGGATTTGATGCATGCTGTTTGGGCCTCAGAATCGGCGATGAACAACGTTATTCCTGAATTCACACCCCGGCCATCCTGTTTGGGAACGTACGAATCCGACGACAATGTCCACTTTTTCCTCACGGAATTTGTCGATATGATAGAAGATATTATTCCAGGGCCTGAAGAGTATATGGCACCTGTCGTAGCTCTACATTCCCGCACCAAAGATAAATCTCCAACTGGGCAATTCGGATTCCATGCCAAGACCGCATATGGGGATTTGTTGCAGGATAACACCTGGGAGTCATCGTGGGAAGTATTTTGGACAAGAGTCATGAAGGATGCTTTCGACATGGAGGAGCACGCTCGCGGTCCACACGATGAAAAGCTAAACTCGCTGAAAGCTGCCTGGTTCAACGATGTTCTTCCACGATACCTACGCCCATTGGAGTCGAATGGTCGGTCCGTAAAACCCTGCCTAGTGCATGCAGATCTGTGGCCGGGGAATGTCAGATACAAAATGGATGTGGACTCTGTCTGTGTCTATGACGCGAATGCGTTTTGGGGCCATAGCGAAGGTACGTTCGTATCTGTCATGATTCCCGAGATCTTTTCTCAGCCACCTGACGTGAAGGACCAGTCGACCTAGGTCTCTTTCGGAACCCGCGTTATCCACTGGGCAAGGCATACCTGACGGAGTATTGGAAGCATATTCCCATCTCCGAGCCAGAAGAAGACGCTGACGGACGGAATAATGTGTACATGGTCCGAAACCAAGTCTTGCTAGCTGCATTGTTCCCTAACGATGCGAAATTGAGGGAAATGTAAGGAGAGATCGTCCCCGAACCTCAGGGCAGCGCGATACTGACATATGAAGCTTTGTAAACAACATGCAATCTATAGTCGAAAGGCTGATGGGTGAGAAGGAAAGAATGCATCAAAATTAGGCCCTGCATCTTCTATAGGAAAACGATAAGAATATAGGAAGCCCGTTGGCCAGAAGAATCCGAGGATCTAGAGTTCAGAATTATCGAGGGAGGTGATCCGACTTCGTTAGCGGGTATAGTATCGCCTAGTATGTAAGTGTTGTTGTAATCGACGAGGACGACTCGAGGCGAAACAAGGCCCGACAATTGATATCAAGGGCTGTCTACTCATCATTTGGTAGACCCTAATTCTAGAGCCTTTTGATATTTGTTTACATCTTTTAAGCAGCTTCATAATCTTCGAAAGGTGTATTCCCACGAGCTATTCATGATTCCCTGACCTATATTTCAGAAAATACAGAGATTGATTCCCTCGCATTACCAGCAAACTCGAAGAAAATGTTGTCTTCGCATCCAGTTTGCCCTGTTGTATGTTAGTGAACTTGTACCGAACTAAAAGTGATTTATACTGGGATGATCCAGCACACTATGGAAATAGTTATGATTGATGGAAGAAGACTTATACTGACCAAGACCAGCATTGTTCACCCATCCAATCTCCCAATACTCAACGCCGACGCCCCCCGTGATGGCCTCGACTCTCTTCGCCACCTCAGTGACCCAAGTCCTCTGGCCTTCAGCGTTGAAGGGGATGCCAGGTCGCATGTCGGGAGGAAATGCAAAGTTGCCACCTTGCTCGCACTTAAATGGCCACGCCATCTCGGAGACCATGAATTCCTTGCCGGGTAGAAGCTCGGTCATATGCGTGAGTGTGTTCGATAGCCTGGTGAAATTCCATTCAGGGCCACTGTGAAGTGCCAAAGTTAGTACCAAAGTGTTCTCACTGCAGCAGCCGGGGTTTAAGTGGGCACATACTAGAATGGGTAGAAAGACGCGCTGAACATGTCGATCTGTGTGGGAAAGTTGGGGTCCGCCTTCAAGACATTTTCCCAGAAGAAGTCCTGGACTCCGGCGTCGGCTGCGCCGTTGAGGTGGACGTTGATCTTTGGCTGCGGGCTGAGATCGCTGTCCCTGATGCCTTTGGAGGCGGATGAAAGAAGCTGTGCCGTGTTGCTCCAGTTCTCGCTGCCTCGACCAACTGGCCACAGGATTCCGTCGGCGATCTCGTTGCCGATGTCCATGATAGCCGGCTGGATACCCGCAGCTTGGAGCGTGTTGCTCACGTTGAGCGTGTACTCGTAAATCTGAGTTGTCAAGCCTGCAAGATCAGTGGGCCAACCTGCCGGGATCTTCTGCTGGCCGGGGTCGGCCCAGGAATCACTGAAGTGCAGGTTGATGTGGACGTCTAGGCCGGCAGCTTTCGCCCGCTTGGCCAACGCGACATTGTAGTCGAGGTCATAGTCGCCCTTGGCCACCCACTAGAACAGAGGTGTGCATTAGCAGTGTTCTGGGTGCGGGTAGTAACTAGAAGGTACCCACCACTCTCTGTCGGACTATGTTGAGGCCGTTTTCAGACAGGATAGTCTCGAGCGGTTTGACAGTGCCCTGAAGGTCTTTGTACTCGATACCAATATCACGCTCCAGGACGGCGACGGATGACCAGTCAGCCCCCTTGTGCTGCAGAGCTCCCTGTGCCGCGTGGGCAATGAGCGCACCAAGCGCGAAATTCCGAAACGCCATCTGTAGAGACTGTGGATGGAAAAGAAGGCACTCTTCCAGTATGCGAAATAAATATACAGTCACCACAAGCGAGTATTAATGATCCTCAATCAAGCGCCAGGTCAGCCATTTGCGCAGTACGTCGAGATCTTATACATCAAGCTTGCGCGTGATTCAGGAGGCGAGCCAAGAGGGGCACAGCGCTTAATGTCAACCGGATCTGCCATCTATGCCGTTTAGAGACGAACTCTGTCATGGTTTACTTTACATTTTACTCCGAAATTGAGTGATAATCTATTGATAGCCTACATAGGCACCGATTAACCTTTGCTAGCATGCAGCGTGTTTCAAGTAAATGAGCATGCCAGCACCGGCTGAGTAAGGCTACCACGAGCAAGGGGCTGCGATTTCATGGGGCCAAGCCCGACGCATCCGATCCCTAATCTCAACTTTAAAATTGCGGAGTCTTGACCTTACTGCGAGGATAGTCTATCCCAACATCACACTTTTGATACCTCGACGTTAGCTACCGACTTCAGCTGCACAAAGCAGGGGGTGTAGTGAAAAACTACCATGCCAAAGGTTGCCAGGGTAGACTGCGGCGTCTAACAATCTTTGTCGATACTCCAGAAAACACATGGATCAAAGACCAGCTCGGGTTGACGGCGGCTATTGGCGATGAACTTTGCTGCTCCCCCGATGACAGCAACTGAACCGGGCTTGAACTCCTTCCACGATCGTAGGACACTTCTCACTGAAGAGAGCCAAGGCTCCTGCGTGTGAAAGACAAGACCTGCTACCGGAATTTCCCCTGCAAATGCAAACCAAGAGATTGTAGATTCTAAAGTCTTGCGCAAAGATGATAATAATGAGTGCACAAACGCGAAGTACACATCAATTTGTGTTCATATCAAACCCTGGATACGAAAGTTGCGGGACGCTAAAAGAAGACACATGGAATTCCAATTTGAAAGGAGGTGACCGTGGAAAACACCACTGCGAGGAACCTGATAGTATTGCAAAGGATTGCTGTTCTTGCCAGAATGTTGTCATGTAATATCCTTTTCTGCGGAATTCCAAGCTCCAAATTGTTCCGCCACTGATCCTACCAGCCTCGTTCAAGGGCACATCTTCGCATCATACTGTAGCGTATAGCATGAAGAGCCCAACAGTAGCGACGACCACAAGTGAATTTCCACTGTGGCGTTGATTGAGATTACTGTGAAAGTGTGGAGTAGCACGCAGCTCCCTGCACAACAGCAAGCGGTTGGCTTCTTAGCTACGATGCGGATACTAAAGTGTGTGTTGATAAAGAGATCGGAGATTCGCACCGGCAAAAACGGAGGGTGCACCGGCAAATAACTTTTTTTTAGAGTTTTTAAACTAATATATTCAAATATATATAATATTCTAATTTTATATCTATCTTTTATATTTAATTATTTATATATATAAAGATTTAACTTATTAAAAATTATACTAATATTTTTATTTATATTTTTATTTGAAAACTCTATTTACTTTATATAACGGGAGATAATTACTGCTAGCAAAATCACACCATCCGGCCAAAAGACTATAATAACTAATCTACCCAGATTAGCTATACTAGCAGTATATAAGTACCGTACCATCACAACCCCCCCTAAGGCCTTCTATAGAGCTCTAGATACTAAGAGGCAGAGATATGGTTTTAAACAGCTTCCGTAGCTAAGTCGGCTTACGCACTTATAGGAGGCCTGAAAATTAAACGGGACAGGCATGGGTTTTTCCTTTGGTTCTAATAATTTAATTAAGTCGCTTTACAGTAAATACCACCTTCTTAGCAGCGTATTATAGTTGTTGGGTTTCCTAAATAATTTTTAAATATAGGGGCTTAAACCTACACTCTTAGATTAGTTATTGTAATGGGAGGTAATTACTACTAATAAAATCATACCGTCCGGCCAAAAGACTATAATAACTAATCTGCCCAGATTAGTTATACTAGTAGTATATAAGTGCTGTACTGTCACACTTTATACTAGTATAACTTAATTTCCACTAGGAATTTAATTATAAAAAATATATAATTAAATACCTTACTTTTTATAGTATATTATAATTCTTACTTTAGTGCTTAGAAATAAATCTAAATTAAAGCTAAGGTAAATTTTAAAATATTAAAATATCTTTAAATTCCAACTATACTCTAGTTTTTAAAGTTTTCGTCTTTAAAAGATTATATATAAAGTTAAAGCTCTAGATATAAGTATTATAGAAATTAAGACGAATTTTAATATATATATATAAATATAATATTTATAGAAATTAAGCTAAAGATTGAGTTATATACTTATTATTATAGCCGGTGTACCCTCCGTTTTTGCCGGTGCGAATCTCCGATCTCTTGATAAAAGACCCCGCCACCATGCGCCTAAAGCCGCCCTTGCAACTCCACTCCCGGGTCTGTCACTGGAAACAAAGACCAGTAAGTGATTTGTTGTGCATTAGCGACTTATTACAGCTACGTTGTGCATGGAAGTCACTCTACGGGCGTCATTATTAATGTTCTCTGCGGCATGATGCGAAAGAAGGGACTCAAGAATGTCCAGGCTGATCAAGTGGATCCTTCCAAATGCTACCTTGAAGTTGTCTCCTAGTAGGGACAGCTCTACAGTTATATGCAAACATGGGGTAGGAGGCAGCAGGGGTTTTTGGCTTGGTGGACTTGAGGAAGGAGGATATGTGGATAAACGATGTACAAAAAGAGCATAGGAGGATTGAGAATCGAAAAGGAGATATAGAGGGGTGAATGTTTGGAATTGTATCTATCTTATGAGCTACCTATGTTCCTAGGCAACCCGGAGAGCCGAAGGTGGGAGGGGAAGGCGGATATCAGAAGTTGTTACATTGAACTTATTGAGGGTGTTCAAATGCATCAGCACATTCCGCTGCACTGCCGGAATTGCCCGTTGGGGCATCGCAGAAGGCAATACCTTCCCAACTTTAATGAAGCCAGCTTGCATCATCTTCAGTCTAACGTCACCATAATTCGTTGCAGGCACGCCTGATCGTTGCAGTGGGTCTTGGGGGTCAAATGCCTCAAAGTATTTCTTCGACTTTCCTGTACAGGACGAGAAGTCTGAGTGTTGTTTGTCTTGGTCAGCTTTTGTAGGGGGTGCACCTTTGACATTTTGAGGACTTACCAAGTTTGATCATCTTGGACGGGAAATCCGATTTATACTTGAACCAAGATTTCTGCGTTGGCTCGTCGTCATGAGCGTAAGGCGTACCTGCTTGCAATTCCAGTGGGAACGTTTCCCATTTGGAATCGACGAAGAAGAAAGTGCAGCCGTTGAACATTTTGAACTCCCAAGCCCATCCATGCTCGCCACAGTACCCAAGGCTGACATAGTCGGGGACTCCAACTTTCTCGGGTGTACGAGGGCGGCCGGATCCAGTCAGAAAGCCGGTAAATAAATGACATAGCTCATGAGAGAACGTGATTGACAAGTGGTAGATGGCGTTGTCATAGTTGACTCTCATTGCTGCTAGGTCTTTGGCGACTGAGGCTCGCTCGTTGCTCGCCTTCTTCTTGTACAAGTCTAACTTGTCTTCCAATTTATTGACAGCGTTTGCTATGCTTATAGCTTGGTCGACCATCTATGCAAAAGGGTTAACTGTATGTTGCGGGATAGGCGCCACCAGCTTTGTTATGTATCATAATTGTGGAAAGCTCAGAGTTTTGGAAAGATCGTGATTTCTAGACTTACACATTGGTGGATATATATGCGGCCTCCAAGCTTCGGGTTGTATTGTTTGATGTCGGTGCCCCATGCGCAGTTATGCACCATTCCGTCGACAGTCGGCGGAAGAGTCCTTGTAGCATAGGTAGTCGGAAAGTCTGCGCGCACCTTTTTCAAGAAGTCCTTTACCCAATATTTCATCTCACTCAAGGGTCTCTCTGAATCTCCTGTGTCATACACATTTTCGCCCATCGCGCGTTCCCTCGGATCCTTTGACGTCTTGAGTAAACGCCGCTCGCGCATGATATGAGAGGCCGTTGCCACTAGTGATTCATTCCCGACTTCATGCTCGAGAAATCTCAACCCGACATGGATGCAATGAGAAAGTAGTTTGAACCTAGGGTCGCCCTTCGGTATCATTGCGCAATCACTAAGCTCTGCGCCTTTGTACGAAATCTCTTCAATTCCCCATCTCCTGTCGCAGAAGATTCGTAGATTTCCAATGAGAACAGGATCTGAGCCAGCAGAAGAAGGACCTCCGGAATTCCCAGAACCTCTAGGATTCCCGCGTATGGGCATCTGTGTCGAACCCCCTTTTGGCGGGCCTGAAGAGTTTCCAGACGTCGTCCCAGCCTTTCCAGCGGAGGCACCGGGCCCCTGTTGAGGAGTGTTTCCGTCTTGAGGAGCCATGTTTGTTAAGGTACAGACGGTGGAGTTCTGCAAAATTGTTTGAAGTCGTGTTTTGAATGAATGATGTTGAAGGCCAATGGTTCCAAGATTTCGAACGAGTTTGGATAGAAGAAATCCGAATAGTGTCGTCAAGTGATATTCCAATAAGATTGAAGTTTTTCTTTTCTTCTGAGGGTGTGATGATGGTTCAAGTAAAGCATAACAGTGTTGAGAAGATTGTAGTGTCTATATATATCAGAAGAAGAGCAGAATCCACTCATGCAGAACACCCTTTTCTGGCGGCGGCTCAAAGGACCTTGGATAAAAATAGGCGTGGAGCAGCCTGCATTCTCGGAAAATTTGCCAATCACGCGGGTCTACAAGTATTCAAGTTGGCTGCGCGGCGTAGTTGACGAGTTTCAAGATGGGCTTGAGTGCTGTAGCCGACCGGCGCTTCTGCAGTGCCGTCGGTGTGCATAGAGGCACAGTAGTTCAGGAAGACGTGGTTGCCAGTCAGGTATTGCCACTCCACCAGGGGGTTGGGTAGAACGCGCTTATTTCTGTTGGTTGTTGGTCAACTCAGGGCCTCAAACAACACAACCCCGTGTGGCACAGATCGCTAAGATTTCGAATGTTACCCAAATATTCCCAGATTCTCCCTGCTGTCCGCCTCGACGACCCGGAAAGTGGGACATGGCGAGACCCAACGATCATGCACCAACCTATGTTTAGATCTCGTCTCCAGCCATACGGCTCCAATTGGAGCGTAACTCGTATGTTGGGTTGTGGGTGGAAATAGCGCAGAGATCATTCCAAATCATGGCTGTCGATGACCGCTCATCGTCTGTCTATTAGGTTCATATGGAGATCATTCAATGAAATCATTTGACTTGCATTGAGCATTTGAGATGCGTTGGGGACGACAGAAAAGACTCGATGATCGTGGTCTCCGGTGGTGCAGTCAGCTCAAATTAATAACAACGACTATCTAGCCGGCTTCGACCGTGAATTGCCACTACATCAGGGTTCATATTCGTGGCCCCACTCTGGGTGTTGTACCGGGTCCTCGTCGAATGCTCTGCACTTGCTCTGAAAATGATTATACCACCAATAACTTCTGAACCGAATTTTGCGCTCCCAGCGGTCCCTGTAGATATTGTACTTGGGGATGGAGATCTCATAATCTCTCCGTATGCTATCCTCCTCCTCTTGTATCGGAAATGGGCATAATGCCTCGCCAGGTTCCGACTCGAGGAAAAGGAGAAGGGATGCGGTCTGCTCGTCTTTCAAAGCGTATACGTGATCGGTAATTCCACGACGAGAGGAGTGAAACCAAACGCTCTTGCTCTAAAAGGTCATTAGCTAAATTTCCTGTGGATGTTGCTATATTGGTCAACAACGGCCTGGGAAGAAGGGGTTTCGTACTTCAGTGCCACTCTCTCCACGATCAAACAAGATGATTCCTCCAAAGATCTGGTCCTCTGCCCAATACCCGGCGACATCGGCCACGCCGTCAGGATATTGGTTGGGGTCATCGTAGCGCCAGAGTGAGAATGGAGTTGGTTTCTGGCGACGGAAACTAGCCTCTTTATACCACTCATCGCTGGGGTACTTCTCATTTTGATGGAGTCCGCCGTTGACTTCCTTGAAAAGGCGAGCCGCAGTTGTATGCACTGCGACGGCGATCAGCTCAACAAGGGGAAACTTTGACGCCCTGGAGCCGACTGGGGCAGATTGGTATCGATGCAATACCTAGAAAACAAGATTAGAATACTGGAGTGTATGGTGGTGACGTCTCTACTCATTTACATCAGCGCGAATGTCGAGCTTTGCCGGTTCAAAGGCAGCACGAAAAGCTCTCGTCTTTTCCATTACACCAGGACACAGCGTTTGGTGCTTATAGACGGGCTCTTCCTCCACAAGGCCATAGTGCGAGAGCCCAAAGACCACGTCCCAAAGTGGTAATCCGTCAACAAGTTGTGCAAATGTCGCCTCCGAAAGATCCGTTGAGAGAACGTTTGTTATTGCTCGCAAATACGCCGCCAGATGGTTCTCATCCAGAACTTGCTCTGCTGTGCTCGTCTCTAATTTCTCCGGCGGCGGCACGGTGTCGTATTTCGGGTCGTCATACGCTGCATGCTCCCACCACGGCTTGAGTGACATGATGATGAATTGATCTTGACTTCAAGTATGTTGTTTGCTGCATCAGCAGGCCTGAAACTGTGGAGTGTGGATTGATAAGCTTGTGTGCAAGGGAGAGAATGTCAAGTCACTGCCTGCATAGGTATTTATAAACTCATTATGCGGCACAGCAGGCTAGCTGTGCGGCCAGCAAGTGGGCCGTGGGGCAGGCAGGGCGCACGGACCATATGGTAGCCACTGGACACTGAGGTCTTCAAACCCCAAGACGTTCTCTTTTTTAAGATGTGAAGAAGTGCAGAGTCATGGATAGATATATTAGCAAAACTGAACGGAGACTGTTGGAATGTGGGCTGAAATTCAAAATGTGTATTCACTGCCTCAATGATTGATCGTGATGAAGGACAGTGATGTATACTCTATTCCCCTACCCTTTCTCTGTTTTTCAGTCCGTTTTGGCGCGAAGTGTTTCATGAGAATTCATCTAGCACTGCTCATATCAGGGCTTCAAACAATATCCAGACTGCTGCTGATCTAAATGAAGAGACTAAAAGTAGAAGAACGCCTTCACCTTCAGTGGGAGTACAATCCATTGTCAAAGCAACCCTGAACAACCCTGACATCAATCTTATCAGATCCCCCTCCTGCCGGGTTCCCACTTGGCGGGAGACGCGGCTAGACTCGGCACTAGCGGGTCAGAGCTAGGGGGAGCTCGTGATACTGGGCGGGCGATAGCACATCACATCAGCACGATCCGCATTTCGTCAGTCATGTTTTCGAGTCAACGAAACCACACACTGATAATCGAACCCGATACCCACTCAATTGAGTCAATTGGACACACCAGGAAGCCCACGATACCCAGCAAGGCCCCCTCGCTGCCCTAACAGCAGTCCCTTGGGCCTTCCACCCCCGCGAACACATCGGCCGGACCCCGCACCTCGTGCCAGCATCTCGTGGGCGGCTACTGTACCCTATTAAGTGTCACACAGCCCCTGGGCGATCCTCGAGAACGAACCCTCGATCCCTTACGACCTCCCTCTGTCGGTCAAGATCGTCAGAACTAGGCCCTTCAACTCCCGGCCGGGGTCGCAATCCATCTGGAAGATCCTCCCGACCGAACGGGCAACGCGGGCCACCAGCATCAGCCAGCCAGCCAAGATGGCGAGCCTCCCGTCGCAGCACCCGTCGCTGGCAATACACATGACGGACAGGGCAACAACTCCCCTGATATCATCCGCCCCGTCAGCCTCCTCGACCTCGCCCTCCTCCTCGTCACACCCACAAGCACAACAACAACCACACCACCCAAAACAGCGAAAACGACACCCAACGTCCTTCTCAACATCCCCGCCCTCATCACCCTCCTCGCCCCCCTCCTCAACCCAATCCTCCGCCACCGACGACGACGACGAAGACGAACCCCCCTCCCCGGGATCAAAACAAGCCGCCGCCCTGACAAACCTAACCGCCACCGCCCTCCTCTCCTACGACGCCGCCAAGCGCCTCGGCCGCGGCGCCCCGCTGCGCACGATGGTCGAGTACCCGGACGCGGGCCCCGTCGTCCTGCACAGCTACATGTGCCCCATGGGCCTGGCCCTCGGCGTCCCGGGCCGGAATACCAGCTCCACCAGCCTGCAGACCGCCGCCGGCGGCGCCGTCGTCGGGTCGCCGCATGGGTCCGTTAATGGCGGGGATGATGGCCGCGACGGCGGTGGTGGTGATGAGGGTGGTGGTGGTGGTGGTCCAGACGCGGGGCAAGGGGCTGGTGCTGCGAGGGATGGCGACCACAGGCGGAGGACGAACAGTAGGCGGGCGCCTCCTACGGGCCCGCTGTCGTTCGCGCTGGACCCGGCGGGGGACGATGGCGGTGACATGGAGGGGATCGACCCCAGCGACCCGCCCATGCTGACCAGCACCGTCGTCGCGCCACGGGCCGAGGACCTTCGCGAGGCGAGGAGGGCGACGGCGAGGCTCGAGAGGGTGGGCAGGGTGTTCCAGGCGGAGTGGGTTTCGACCGGCCGGCGGTGATAGTCTGCTCCGGGGGAGGGGGGGTCTACGTGGTGGTGAAACAGGGTGCGTGGGATGCGGCGCAAGACTGCGTTGAAAATTACCACAGGCTCACACCCGGGCCATCACAGTCAGTGGGGTGGACCATGCCTACGGGCTTTATTCTCAGTGGAGAGGAATGTCGGATCCGGACCGTCACGCCAAGTGCAAACAGGGGAGATGGGGGGCCTTCCTGTTCCATTTTTGGGCATGGTCAACGGAACAAACCAAAAACTAGGAGATGCGTGCAGAAGCTGCACAGGTCAGGCCAAAGCAGCCGGGCCGCGGAGGAGAGAAAATCCAAGTTGGCGGACGAGTCCATCACACAAAAGTGGGAACAGCATCATGTCCATTCTCTTTTGAGAGGCTGGGAGGTCCGGGGGGTTGTCAATCTTGTTGGAGGAAGAAAAGGGCACTGCTGGAATCGGAACTGGTCCCACTCCGGGTTCCATGTTGGCTGTTGCAAGGGAGGCAGACGCTATTCTCTCTACTCAAAGGAGCTCCAGCACCCAAAATACTAATTGTAAACCACAGTATCCTGTAAACATGTGTGGTGACATGTCTCAACTGCCCCATGTGGTCGTTGATATTGCAGTGAACCTTCATTTCTGACCTTTCACCCCATTGACTTGCTCGTGTTCGCAATGTCCTCCTCTTTAGTGCGTCCGTTATACAATTCGGTCGTCACGATTCAGGAATACAGTGGAACGCGGACTTATATGTCAAGTACATCGAAATTCATTCATTTGTGGTGTATGGTGCACATCAATATGCGCTGCTCTATTTAAACCTCTTACTGCAACCTCTTTATCATCCCTCGTAAAGCTTTTCTACCCATCGCCATCCCCCTTTTAGATGAGCTGCTGGAACGCCCTGTTGATGGGGGAGCGGATGTTGGGCACATCCTTCCAGAAGTCGACGGTTGCCTGCGCGCGCTTGGCAATGCCCTCAGGCGTGAACTCGAACTTCTTGTAGACATCCAGGTATGCGCCCGAGGCACCGAAGCGGTTCAGGCCGAACTGCTCGTGGGTATACCTCTCCCAGCCCATGGTGCTCATGACCTCAACAGACAGGGATGGGATGCCGTCGGGCAGGACCGACAGGCGGTAGTCCTTGGACTGGGCGTCGAAGACCTCGAAGCAAGGGATGGAGACGACACGGGCCTTGATGCCCTTCTTCTCCAGCTCCTTGACGGCGTCGATGCAGATGCACACCTCGGATCCGGTGGACACTAGGGTGACCTGGGCGCCCTCGACCTCGTGCAGGACGTAACCACCCTTGGCAGCCCGCTCGATCGTCGAGTTCTCGAGCTGTGGCAGGTTCTGACGGGACAGGGCCAGGATGCTGGGGGTGTGCTGGGAAGTGAGGGCAACGTAGTAGGCGGCGCTGGTCTCGTTACCGTCGGCGGGGCGCCACACCATGCAGTTGGGCAGGGCGCGGAAGTGGGCCAGAGTCTCGATAGGCTGGTGGGTAGGGCCGTCCTCACCAAGACCGATGGAGTCGTGGGTGGCAACCCAGATGACGCGCTGCTGTGACAGGGCGGACAGACGCACGGCACCGGCGGCGTAGGAGACGAAGTTCAGGAAAGTACCACCGTAGGGGATGATGGTGCCGTAGGCGGCCAGACCGTTGAGGATGGCGCCCATACCGTGCTCACGGACACCGTATCGGATGTAACGTCCGGTGTAGTCGCCCAGGCCGGTGGCTGGGGGCTGGAAGTCGACAGCGTCCTTCCACCGGGTCAGGTTGGAGCCAGTCAGATCGGCGGAGCCACCGACGAGCTCGGGGATGACGGAGTGGATCTTCTGGAGGACGATCTCGGACAGCTTCCGCGAGGCGACAGCAGAGTCGGCGGGGGTGTAGACGGGCAGCGACTTCTCCCAGCCCTCGGGCAGCTTGCCGCTCAGGCGGCGGGTCAGGTCGCTGTGCTCGGCCTGGTACTTCTCGCCGTAGCTGGCGAAGAGCTTGTTCCACTCCTGCTCAGCAGCGGCACCGGCAGAGGCGGCCTTGCCGGTAAGGTCGTAGACCTCCTGGGGGACGGCGAAGCTCTCCTCGGGGTTGAAGCCCCACTTCTCCTTGAGCTGCTTGATGTCGTCGGCCTTGAGGGGGGAGCCGTGAACGCCGTGGGTGCCCTGGTTCTTGGAGCCGTAGCCAATGATGGTCTGGAGCTTGATGATGGTGGGCTTGTCCTTGACGGCCTGGGCCTCCTTGATGGCCTTCTCGATGCTGTCGAGGTCGTTGTCACCGTCCTTGACCTCGAGGACGTGCCAGCCGTAAGACTCGTATCGCTTCTTGACGTCCTCAGTGAAGGCCTGGTTGGTGTCACCGTCGATGGAGATGTGGTTGTCATCGTAGATGGCAATCAGGTTGCCGAGCTGCAGGTGACCGGCCAGGGAGCAAGCCTCGCTCGAGACACCCTCCATCAAGCAACCATCACCTAGGAAGGTATATGTGTAGTTGTTGACCAGGTCGAAGCCAGGCTTGTTGTAGATGGCAGCGGTGTGGGCCTGGGCAATGGCGAGACCAACAGCGTTGCTGATACCCTGGCCCAGAGGACCAGTGGTGACCTCGATACCCGGGGTGTCGTGGGACTCAGGGTGACCGGGGGTGATGCTGTCAACGTGCTACGAGGTGGCTTGTCAGCAGGTTATCACCTTGACCTGCCCCTGAAAATGGTGCGAAACTTACACGGAAGGCCTTGAGGTCGTCGATGGACAGGGCATATCCGTACAGGTGCAGCAGAGCATACTGGAGCATGCATCCGTGGCCGTTGCTAGAGGGTTGTTGAGGTCAGAAGCACGTCATTTTTACGCTGGCCACGAAGGCCAGGGGAAGCGAGGGAGAAGGACTCACGAGAGAACGAAGCGGTCACGGTTCAGCCACTTTGGGTTCTTGGGGTTGAACTTCAGGAACTTGCTGTAGAGAACGTGGGCCACGGGTGCCATGCCCCTATGTTGAGAGCCTTGTCAGCGTGGTTCACAAGCTGACGGTTTTGCGCGCATCACCCCGCCACCCTCAACATTTGCTTGAGTGGACGGCAAGTCGAGGCGACGCAAGAGGGACAGGACAACGTACATAGGCGCACCGGGGTGGCCAGAGTTGGCATGGGCGGTCGCATCGGCCTATACAGAGGATTTGTGAGCACAATTGATCATATCGAGGCGTTGAAGACTTCGGTGGTGAAACAAGCTGTTCAACGGCGGCGGCAACGGCGATGGAGGGGCAAGCTGGCCGTTGCGGTGTGGCAGGAATGCTTGGCTAGAATATTGACTTACGGCCAGGACCCGAATGGTGTTGATGGCGAGCTCGTCGGTCTTTGTGTAACCCATCTTGACAGACTGTTTTTCGAAAACAAAAAATGGTCTGGTGGATAGATGGACAGAGGTGGAAAGGTTTGGGAGGTTGAAGATGTGAAGAGAGGAACAAGTTCCAGAAGGAGGGGTGAGGGGGTAAAGAAGAGGGCAGGCAGGCGGGCCCAGTAAAATGGTTGAGCTTGAGCTTGGGCGCTGCCGCTGCCGCAGGGCAGGCGTGCAGGCGTGGAAGTGCGGGAGTGGCTTCCTCGTCCTTGCAGTTCCTGCTTCCTGCTTCGTGCTCGTGCTTCGTGCTCCTGCCTCAAGGTGGTGGCCCCATCCCAGCTCCATCAGTCCTGTCCTATTCTGCCCTGGCAACCACTCGTCGGGATATAGCGCACCCTGGCTGTGATGACTGAGCTTGTCGAAACATCTCGCAACCTTCATGACACGCCTTGGCTTGGGCCCACCTTCAGAACCAGCACTATTGCACTTCATACTACAGTGCAAGCTCATATAGACGATGGACCAGCACCAGCATTAGCATCTGCACCAGCATCGACTTCGACGTGGTAGCAAGACACAGCCTGCGATGCATCATACAATGCCGCTGCTACTCTTCCTCCTACTCAGGCACGAAGCTTGACGACTCGAGCGCTTCTGCCTCGCCTCGCCTCGCCTCGCTTTTCTGGAGCTGTCCCATTCCACGCCGTGCATTTTCCCGGCGGGCTAGCTAGCTCGGGTTATCATTAACGGTAATTCCCCATGGCCTGTCGCCTTTTACCCGCTGCCACGATACCATCCTTTGGATTGCATGCCAGTCTGCCAATTTTTCTGGCCATTTCAGTCTCAGTAGCTACTAGGTCTACGTGCTATAGGTCTGCTCTAACTCTCATCCTCGTTCTCAAATTCTGTCGCCGTTGCTGCCCCGCGGATGGGCCGGATCTACGTCACCGCCAGCTCGGCCGTGGCCCCTCGAGGCGAGCGTCAGTCTCTTCAGCCAGACGTCACCATCCCCATATTTATCACCGACTGAGTAATTGCCCGTCGCTTATCTACCGAGCTTTGGAGCGATGCTATTCACGATTGCCTATGCTCCCATAGCTGCTTGGCCTTCCTCCCTTCTCAAATAGGAGGGACGTCGTGCATGACCAATCAGCCATCGAGGGTTGCTCGAGTTGCTGATTCAACCTCCAAGTTATCGTTGTTGGGCTCACTCAGCGCCCTTGACGACCCCGCGGCTGCGATGGCGCCAATGGTGGGGTTCTTTTCGCCGATTTTCCCTTGCGAGGACAACCACCATAGCACGACACTGCGGAGCCCCTTGTATGTTGCCCCAAGCTCGTCTGTACGGCGATTGTTACTGTACAGTTGCCCAGCTGGCCAGTCGTGCCAGTCTCGCTGTGGATAAATTATCTCGCGAGCCGCGAAACCGTCCGGCACTGCCGTCCATCGGACCTCCTTACGTCTCGGCATCACCAGAGCGGTCGGCTCCCGTGGAGAAATTTCTTCCACGCCCGGCTGCTTGTCACCCCAAACCCCCACCCTCCTCCGTCCAGACAAGTGGGATTCCAGAGCGCGGGATCGCATGCATCTATCTAATAAGCGTGCATGCATGCTTAGTCTGGACTGATCCCCATGTGGCTGGCCATCATCTACTACCGTACGACCGCCACGTTACACTTCAGTGTCTGACAGCAAGCACAGCCTGCGATCTCGAATGGCGTCTTGAACAGCCCCTGGCAGCAGCTGGCAGAGAACATGGTGGCGTATCAATAGGTTACACTAACAATGGTCGCGCACCGTCGGCTTTGATCTCCTGTCTCACCTCGGATCGAGCTCGAGTCTCAACAAACCGCCGCCTCACGCGTTGGTTCCACATCCCACCCCTCCAACCAGCCTGCCCAGGCCCTGCCCATGTCCGGGTGGTGGCATCCCAGCATCCCGCCAGGCCCGCCCCCAAATCCCTCAATCAGCCATCAAGGGTCCCTCGAGCACAGGGATGAAGCTTATTAGCCGGCCGTTGCTGTAAGGTCCCGCCTTGAACTGCACTCAATCTTGACAGTCAGCGAGGACAATGATCGTACAGTGGCACGTCTGCCTCGCAACTGCCATGGTACTCAGAGCTGGAGTTGAAAAGAATATGCACAATTAGCACGCAATGTTGATGCTTTTGGTCAACTCCTCATGAGTTGACCACCAATCTGACCTTCGGCATTAGGTCAGGTCGGCATGAATGGCCTCCTACTCCCCTTGCCTAACCTGTGCGCATCAAACGAGAGGGCGAGACATTGCGCGCTCAGCACAATCACCATGTGAGGCCGCAATTGAAGCTCCATTATACCCACCCTTGCACGGCCAGCCATAGTCGCATCTCCATCATAACCACGCCGCCTGGTTCTAGGGCACCGACGAGCAGTTGCTCTCACACTGAATCAGCAAACTTCCCTAGTCAGAATGTTCTTGGGTACGCAGCGGCCAGCATAGTTTTGGCTGCGAACACTATTCCCCGCGTGTTTGCGATCACAATATCTTCCATGACTCTTCTGCCTAACTTTATGCTCGATGACATGGGGCTGGAGTGGAGGAATTTCGTGCCACGTGAGCTTGATTCGCCACAAAAAATACGCCTGCCCAACTACATCGCAGTCCAAGCTTACATGCGCTCCCTGCTCGCACAGATTGACCCCTAGATATTGTAGACGATTCGAGAGGCGACGCGGGAATTCCCGTGTCGATATCAATGATATCGATCTCCGTTGTGAGTCTTCTTGATCGATAGAGAGGGCGCCATCAATAGTCCCTGCATATCGATGACTCCTAGACAAGAGTCGATAACTATGTGTCCCACACATCCAAGGCACACCCACTTCAACGTATAGGCTTGTACTATACGATTAGACGTTTTAAGAGACCAATTGATCCAAACCACGACGCAGCGGTATAAATGCCTTTGTCATCCTAAGAAACCCTCCAAATGACTCCATACCGCATCTTGGCCCATCAGAAAGGGCTTGACGGCGGCTGGTATCCACTTATGATCTAAAATCCATGAGCATATAGCGATTCTTCTCCAGACCGAAGAATTCGGGGCGTCGGCCGATTCACTCGGTATATAGAATTCCAGGGCATATTGCTAATGTTTCTAAGGATGGTGAATAACCGTAGCACCTTGACTCCACCCGTCGGTATGGACCTCATCACCAATCTCTTTGAAGACCCCGTGCCCATCGGTGTTGGCCTCATCACGAGTCTTCTTCCAAACCCCATGCCCATCGGTATCGGCCTCATCACGCGTCTTCTTCCAGACCCCATGCCCATCGGTATCGGCCTCATCACGCGTCTTCTTCCAGACCCCATGCCCATCGGTGTCGGCCTCATCACGCGTCTTCTTCCAGACCCCAAACCCGTCGGTATCGGCCTCATCACGCGTCTTCTTCCAAACCCCATGCCCATCGGTGTCGGCCTCATCACGCGTCTTCTTCCAGACCCCAAACCCGTCGGTATGGACCTCATCACTGTGGGGCTCGTCGCGCTTTGGGTCCACGCTCTCACTCAATGACGGGGCCATACTTGGGACAGCCAGGACCGTGGAGGCCAAACAGGTCACAAAGGCCAACTTGGACAGGAATCTCATTATGCTGACGTTGGGGTTGTTTCTGTTGTCTCATTGTAAGCATACCTGTTACTGAAATCGAAGGCTGAGAGCAAAGTATCTCCTACCCACTAACTGCTGTTGTAACTTGGATTGTTCAAATTCTTAATATTAATTTGGCTCTATGCTTCGTGCTGGACGAAAAATGAGGAATACTGTACCTACCAGTGTCTGGTAAGGTATTTATACTATTTCTGAAGAAGTGCCTGGCTTGAATACTGCTTTGCACGTGAAGCTGCTTCGCCTGGCCACCGTCCGCGGGAAGTAAGACGGCGCAACAAGGCTCCATCCCGCTGGTCTGCCCTATTGGACGCGCCAGCACCATGCTGACGCATTGATCACTTTGTTTGGGCTAGATTGATCCTCTATAATCCTTCAGCGTGCCCACACCATTTGTGATCCAAGTTTTTCGATTTACACAGTACCTAGGTATGTAGTGGATGTGCGGATGTAAGGCTGTTGAAATGATGTCCACCAGTTGACAAATGCAAATCCAGGAGGCTTCCGCGATTTTCAATGGCCTGCATTGGGGAACAGGATCCAATCCGATGGGTTCATTTCAACACCGTCAGCCATAAGCTTACTGCCGTAAGCTTACAGCCTCTAACTCACCGCGGATGGGGAAAGTTCGGTGCAGTTCGGTGGGGAAATCGTGAACCTCGTGCCGACTTGAGGACCCACCTGGGGGAAACTTTGACTACCAGGTGCGCGAAAGTGGAACACGTGCTGCATCCTCCTTCTGAGCTCACACCCACTTTCCTAGAATTGGTTGCCTAGACTTCCGAGGTCGTGACGTTGAATAATCCCCATAGGTCTCAAGCCTGGCCCCGGGGCTGAGTTCTGCCGTCAATCACCTCAGCTGTGGTGACTGGGTGTAATGGATTTCTAATACAACAGGCACATGAGGCGGTTAGAAATTATGGGATACTCTTAGCCCCCCTCGCCGGGGTGGCAGCCGGCTGGTTCGGGCGGACATGACGCTTCCTGGAATGTCCAAAGAGACGTAAACCAAGGGTCTGCCATTAGGTAGTGGACGAATTCGATGCTTATGAGATCGTCCATGTCCACATAACTCCTGCCCGCTCGATCTATCATTTCATCCAATGCTTGCTCCTCGTCGCAATAACCCTCAAACTGTAATTGAGTCAACATCCTATGGTCCCTTGTGCACAGCCATGCATACACATAGGATACGCGTGAGAAGATCTTTGCTTGTCGCCCAATCTCGGAAGCGGAGTCACGAGTACTTGGATTTTGGTTGATGCAGGCTATGTCGATCCAGACATACTCGCCTGGAAATGCAACGACTAGTTAGCGAGAACGAATTGCGAGCATCAAAAGCACCTTACAGATCGAATCCGACTTCGTGTTGGCTTCGGCCACGATTGCGTCTAGGGTTTCCTTCAACTCTCGGGCAGTGAAGTGCTCCGGGTCTATCCTCGGTATGGGCCAATCTACGCCTCGCACATGTAGCCCCTGGAAACTGGGGTTCTCGCCATCCCTCAAGCGCCACCGGCCCCATGTGTACGTAATTGCAACATATTGAGGCTTCACGGCCTCACCGTAGCAATCTCCAGGGGCCCATGGATACGAGGTCATAGAAGGCACATGCAGTAGCCTGCGTGGCCAATCGCAGTCGTCATCAAATTGGGCCGCCATGGCTAAAGAGGGCAAGGCTGTAATCAATCAAGTCACTCTAATGCGTTTTATAGCGGGACAGCCTGTGGACAAACAAACTTACCGGATAGTTGCAAACACTGATAAGACAGAACCCGTAATCGTACGATGTGATAATGTAGAAGGGTCGGGGGATGCACTTCATTTAGCCAGGGTGCAAGATACTGAGGGAATTTAAGTATCAGGGCCAATATTCTCCCCGCTGCTTACGTGGGATACAGATACGGGGTACATGACCCAAGGTAAAACAGGTCCCCTGCAGGCCGCCCGCCCCCGGCCCTCCGCCCCCAACCACTTATTGCATCTTAAAGCGCGTTGTGCAGCCTGCTCAGGTAATGGACGATTGTAATTCGTACCATACTATAAGCTGTCAGTTCCTCAAGGTCTACTATTAATGATGTACTATTCGATAGAAAGGGCAACCCAAGGTAGGACAAGTGTATGTATTATTTCAACAACCTGTAGCTCTATTCCTACATCGATATAGTGACTCTCTTCACTTTTGATGAGACTGTCTGTATTTTTAATGGCGGAAAGCATCGAGCCAATCTGCTCTGTTCTCCGGGGGAATAATTCGAGAATGAGAAGTGTATGCCACACCAAGATGGAAATAAGGCTGCGGGACACATAGGCTTCCAGTAAAAGGCATTAACGATATATGGATATTATCACTGGTTTTATATCGAGACCAGTGATTGCTGAGCTCAAGCTAAGGCCCATCTTGGACGTCAAGAGCCAAATCGCATTTCCAATAGACTCACGTGCTTCCAATACGTGCTCACTGGATTCTGTACAGAAACTTCTTGCCAGCTGCAAGTGTTGCATGTGTGGGTACACTATAAAGCCTTGCTAGTAGATAGCTGTTATACTAACTCGTCCTCAAGTTGCGACAGATGGCTGCCACCGCATCATATACCAAGCCATGTCAGGTTTGTCACCCCACTCCCAGAGATCGTATTGCAAAAACCCTGCCCCCTCGTACAATGGTTTCCCCATTGGAGTCGATTCAAGCTGTATCGGCACATCCTCCTTCCGGGCCCAATCTTGCCCCCATCCTAGCAGTGCTCTTGCAGCCCCACGACGGCGGAATTCCGGCGCTACCGCGAGCTCCTGAAGATGCCAGTACTCGTCTGGCTCGGAGTCGGAGTCGCCGTCGGAGTCGCTGTCGTCTTCCATGTCGCCGAGACCTTTCCAGAACGCGCCGAAGCGCTTTCTGTCGACGACAGGATTGGACCTATCCCGGATTGCCTCGACAAGACCGCAGTTCGTGATGCGTTTCTTGAATCGCTGCGCAAACGACATGCCTGCGGTTGGATCCTGCAGACCCAGTGCCTGCAGCCGCCGTTGCATCTCCCTCCGCTTCTTGGCTGATTCCCGCGTCCATATCGCATACGCCGCTGGCGTAGCGCCCTCATAGCTGACTTTGCCATCTTGATCGCGCACTTGGGTGATGACTTCGGCGACCACAACCCAGCAGAGAGGTTGATTGATATGGGAATCGAACTTTTGCTGGTATATTCTTTGGTAGGATCTGTAATGTTCTTTCCTGTTTGGATACATGTAGGAGTCGAACGGGTCGTTAAGAAAAGCTGCGGCGGCGACCTTGGCCAAAGCCTGCCCTTCATGTGCAAGAGCAGGGCGTATTCGCAACTTTGCCGTCATCATTGTCGGTGATCCTCGATATAAGTGCAACGAGATCAAAAGTACTTAAGTTGTTGGCTGAAGGATGTGGCAGCAGTTCCCGCAATGCATGAATCTATGCTTCTAATAATTCAAGTATCGTGTGAGGGCTGTGCTGCGCTTGCAGGATACAATCGTTAAAAGACTTACGATGGATGCCCGGTATTATATTCCTGGGGCAGACAGCCAAAAGCAAAAGGCAGCCGAGATGCTGCACACTTTCGACCAATAGCAAAATCCTATGCGTACTTTTGCTAAGGAGTCTTTGAAACAGCAATATTCGTCCTTTGGTAGCCACCCCCGGCAATGGCTGAGTGAACGGGGAGCCCCGATTGCGCCACACTCCGAGAGCGGGATCCACCGCAACATGGTCTACGTACCAGATACAGAGCGCCGTGGCTTACAGCACTTTGCCCTCATACCGAGAAGCAGTGGAATCGCCGGTGACTCAAAAACCAGCTGCGGGCTTCCTAGTTTCCCTTATACTTTAGGCGTTTTTCCAAATGCATAGGAAGCACTGGATACTCAATCATGACGAAGGGGCCCAAGATGCGCTATGTCCAATCATCTATGAATTTGCGGGTGGCTTGGCGCCGCAGGCCTTTCGTATTAATTGGCTCGTTATTATCATGTACAAACTAGACCAATACGCCCAAGCCGCTCCGCCCGTTTGTTCCGCTGCAACGAATCAGGTGGAATAGTTTTACTCAGCGCAGCATCAGCGCACGACCTCTCACATATGATCGATTATCACCACAACCAATATCCTCCTGCCGGCATGGCTTTCCAACTACAGCGAGATAGTGGTGTCTCCCTGAGCACATTTCAGGGGTAGACACGTTGCGCCAAGAGATTCCCGTTGGCTGTAAAAATAGGAACAGCACAGTATAGTCCGCCCATTATACCATGTCGTATTCCTAAGACGTAATGGTTCCTACCTATGGACTCCTTTTCGTACAGCCCTCACCCGAATCGAAGGCTCGAGATCAAGGGGAGGTCCTCTGCATCAGTAGCGAAGAGCGCAGCCTCCCTGTTATCAATTTGCTGAGAGTGCTGATCAACGCACGATACAACTCAGAAAACTTGGCATCAAACAGAGCCACGGTCCGCGCCCATTGCCCGATGTGTTGATAATTATGCCTTGGGAATGAGCGATGGACGGAATATAAATACTTGACTATTCCGGTGTCATCTCTCAGTCGAAAGCCATCTGATATGGATTGAACCCGTCCTCGCACAACTGGAAGGATTCACGCCCGCTCTTTCTTGCAGCTCACTCAAACTTCAAAATGATCTTGCCTGTCACTCTTTTCGCTCTATTGGGCTCTGGCGCCGCTGCTGCGGCAGCTAACACTACGTGTCGATGTGCTCCGACGGACTCGTGCTGGCCATCCACCAAAGACTGGGCCACGTTGAATAGCACAATCGACGGGCGTCTCATCAAAACGGTACCGCTAGGGTCCGCGTGCCATGACCCGACATACAACGAAAAGGAATGCAAGAGGATCCAGGACGCGTGGGACAGCACTGCTCTCCATCTTGACTCACCTTCCTCCGTCATGTCAGCACAATTCGCATACATGGCCAACAACTCCTGTGATCCGTTCGGACCCAGACAAACACCTTGTGGACTTGGTGCGTATGCTCAGTATGCAGTCAATGTGACGAAGACCGATCACATAGCTGCTGCTCTGAAGTTCGCACAAGATCGGAATATTAGAGTTACTGTTAAGAACACAGGTCACGAGTAAGTGCCTCCAGGCTTCAAACTTCTTGTCTGCTTAACTAATTACCTTTGCCAGTTACTTGGGGAGATCTACCGGATACGGCGCACTCGCAATATGGACCCACCAACTCAAAAGTGGAGAAGTCATTCGAAACTATCAGAATGAAAAATACAAAGGCCCGGCGCTCAAGGTCGGAGCGGGAATCCAAGTCGAAGAGTTCTATATCCTCGCCAACAGATCTGGCCTGATGGCTGTAGGCGGAGAATGTGCCACAGTCGGTGTTGCAGGTGGATACACCTCTGGTGGCGGTCAATCTCCCCTGAGCAGCTTCGCAGGCCTGGCGGCAGACCAAACATTGGAAATGGAAGTCGTGACTGCGAATGAGACCACGCTCACGGTGAGCCCTAAAAAGAACCAGGACCTTTTCTGGGCAATGAGTGGTGGTGGGCCATCATATTCAGTGGTCACGAGCATCACCTATAAGGCCTATCCCACCCTTCCTGTGTCTGGTAATGTCTTCTCGTTTGAGCGAGGGAAAGTTTCCTACGACACCTTCTGGAAAGCCATCGACACTTACCATTCCCTTACCCCAAGTTTCGCCGATGTAAGCAGCATTCTTCTCCTTTCACAGTTCCCATCTTCATGTTTTGCAATGTTCTAGAGCGCATGAATTCAGGGCCCATAACAGGTGATTAACGCAAAGTATTAGGCGGGTGGCTATACCTACACGTTCCTGGGCAATGATTCCTTTAGCATGTCACCATTGATTGTTATCAACCGAACCAAGGAAGAAGTCCAAGCTCTCGTGCGGCCTCTGGAACAGAAATTGAAGGAACTCAATATACCATACAAATCCACGACGACGACACATCCTACTTATTACGACGGCTGGAAAGAACTAATCGGCCAGGAGGGAGCAACTGCTGGAGGAGCCGGCGGAGGCCGACTGATCCCCCGCGATACGATCCTCGACAACGCCAATGAGACTTCACGGGTGATGCGCAACATCGTCAATCTAGCGGGGCCGGTGTTGGAGATGACCATCGGCGCAAGCAGGGAGGTTGCAGGGGACCCCGACAATGCCGTCAATCCCGCGTGGCGCGACGCAGTGATTCTCGTGTTCACCTCTGGCGGGCAAGGCTCACTAGCCGAACAACAAAACGTTGTCACCAATGTCGTCGGCCCAATGCTTACCAAGCTCACACCTGACAGCGGCGCATATATGAATGAGGCAGATGTCAACGAACCAAATTTCCAGAAGTCTTTTTACGGAGAGAACTACGAGCGCCTGTTGTCAATAAAGCGCAAGTACGATCCTAACGACGTTTTCTACGCTAAGACGGCTGTTGGCAGCGAGTTCTGGCAGGTGAAGGAGGATGGCAAGCTATGCAGGGCTCAGATGGGGGCTAGGGCTAATAGCTGTCGGGTCAAACATAAATCAATTTGAAATGTTGATAAAGTACTGAGTTGAATGGACTGGGGAGCAGTGCGTCGCGCTGTTCAAAATACTGGACGAGACTGATCCCAGAATCATACGCGGCAAGTTACTTTATTGCAAGGACTAAATCGACCCTATATACTTGAGCCAATCCAGAGCGTGTCAGGTAGAGAAGCCTGACTGCCATTCACAATACTCATCGCCGAATGAAACCTCTCTTACGAGTTCTTTCAGGCCGTTCAAGCCCTCTGGAGCATAACCAACACTCCAGCCCAGGTCTCCACAGCCGTTGGCGTAATCTGGTTGGCGGGCAGCACAAACCCATACGTACCCGTGTCTCTCAGCTCATAGGTGTAGCTGTATGTTGCGTTACCGGTGGCATCAACATAATCGACACTGGACCCGGTGGTGGCATACAGCGTGCTACAGGACTTGCCGATCGTGTACGATGTCCCCGAGACTCCCGCAATGGCAGTCCTGGCAGCAGTAGCTAGTGACTGAAGTGCGGCGTTGTTCTCGGCGCTGGCGGCGCAGTTGTAGCCATAAGCTGGACAGTGTGGTCAGCAGGTGTCTTATCACAGGTTTGGCGGCACGACAAGATCAGGTATTGGCAGCTTTGGGCTGAGAGTTTGACCATGTAATTCAAGAACGTACCCCATAGAATGTACTGGCCATACGAGTGGAAGTCGATGTAGAGGGAAATTCCGCGAGACGCCTTGAGCTGCTGGATCTGAGCAACAAGACCCTTGTTCTCGGGAGCATCGCCTGCTGCTTGGCCTGCGTATCACATATCCGTCAGCGGGGCCTAATATGCCAGACAACCACACTTCGGGGTCGGAATGGAGTCTCACCCTTATAGGTCTCGGAGCATGGGTTTGTAGATGCACCTCCCGTGGCAGACCACTGGTAAGGCCAATTACGGTTGATGTCTCGGCCAACGCACGTGTTGCCGCTGACGGTCTGACGGTTCTTGCGCCACAGGCGGTCCGTCGTCTGGGAGTAGACGAAGCCGTCCGGGTTCACAACCGGGGTGATGTAGAAGTCGAACTTGTCCACCACGGCGGTGATGGCGGCGTTTGACCCGTACTGGGTCAGCAGCGTGTACGCGATGTACTCTGTCGTCTTGGACGTGATCCACTCGCGGGCGTGGACGTTTCCGTGGAAGACAACGGCGGGCTTGGAGCCCTTGCCTCCACTGCCCCAGATGTGAATGCCCGTGAGTGCACGGCCACCCACCGACGCGCCAATGGTGTAGATCTCCGAGTTGGCCGGGAAGCTCGATTGGAGGTCGTTCAAGAAGGTCAGGTGAGACGCATATGGGTGATAGGCGGTAAACCTGATTTTACGTGTTAATCATCTGCCACGGGCTCCCGAGTGCGGTGGTCTGGCATGTTCTGAATATGACAGACGCAGAACCGGCAATGAAGCAGAAAGGTGCTTACCATGATGCGTCAGGAACTTTGAGGGATTTCCTGTCAGTTCCAAAGTTTCAACAAGAGCAACAAATGGGAGAACTCACCGGCCAGGGCTTGAGAAAGCTCGCCCTCAGCAGCAATACTGGCACCAAGATCCTCATCGAGGACAGTGCTGCTCACTCCAAGCCCCTCGAGGGCAGATACCGAGTCAGGAGCGACTACGACATCGACAGCCCCGGTGGTGCCAGGGTTCAGCACATGGGCCGCGAGCTCAGAGACCTCTGCTGTGACCGCAGCGTCAGAACCGACGTCGACACGCAAAACCTTGTAGCCGGTATAGTCGACCTTGGCATCCCTTTCCGGGAGCGCAACAGCTGTTGCCAGCGGAAGCAAGAGCGAGGAGATCAGCAGTGACTTCATAGTGGGCAGATCAACGAAGCGAGTTGGCTGGTCTCAGAAGCTGTGCGCTGCATTTGGGGAACGGAGCATTTCTCTTGTTATTATATAGGTGACCAACCTCCTCTTTTGAATGAGTAATGGACAAAGTCATAGCAGCAGGCGCCATCATTGAATGAGGAAGGTTAAGCCTTGCCCAGCACTGTGCCAAGTGTGAATGATAAGAAGTCCGAAGTGTGCAGCCCCCAAGTTTCTCGCTGCCATGAGGAGCTGGCCGGGACTAGTAACTTATATCGCCTCGCTTTCCCCTGAAGGGAAGGTGGCCGATTTCTTGGGTAGTACACGCCAAGCTTCTTCCCGCATACATGGAGTCGAGCAATAAGCTTGGACGGGCCAAGACAAGACGTAGCAGACGGTCAGAGATGCCGCAACATACCCTGACAATCACGAGTTATATCAAGTGCATGCCAAGCTTCGTTCATGGGGTAACCTTAATTATCGCTTGTCTCCTTGCATGTAGCTACATGACCACGATGGGCAGGTGAGATTTCGTTGCGTTCGCGATTTCTTGATATTCCTTGATTCGGCGACGTCTGCAACAGTGTGTCGAGGTATAGCAGTCACCAAAAGCCTGCCGGCAAAGCAAATGAAATCAATCAATCTGGGCTTTGTACAATGGCGATGGAGTCTAGACCCGGTTGGAACGTACGAGAAGCAAATGAGAGAAAACCAACCCTTTTGGCAGCTCTCCCATTTAATCTAGATGCACAGGCTATGTTTCACAGTACCGCAAGATAGCGAGGTTCATTACATATGCGCAATGTGCATTAATTATCCACAAAATCGACCTCTTGTATATCCTAATAGCAACGTTGTAGTTGCTCGGCATAGCCACGGACACTTCTCCACCTCATCATGTTGCGGACCTCCAAATAGAAATGTAGAATTATTCTTCAAAACCTCGATCAACTCTCCAAATGTTCCCAGACCTCATAGTTACCAGGTCACCGGATATACTAGGGGCAAAACCCACTGGCAGAATCGGGCTCCACGAAACCCTGGTCGATGAAAGTCTCCAAATCCCAGTAGTCAGTCTGGGTTCCTTCGCCATCGACAGGAGCAGTGCCTAGCATCCGCGCTGTCCAAGGTGCGCTGCCCTGTGCATACTTGGACCAGACGTACAAGCCCTTGTTGAAGTTTGACTTCCGACTGGCAAGCGTGTTGTTGCTAACAGCTTGAATGGACCATTCGCCGATGAACACAGGGAACTTTCCGTCTCCGGCAGACTCCTTCGCATCGGAACAGAGAAAATCACCAACATTCTCTGAAGTAGTGGGCCGGCCGGCAAAGTAATAATTATGAGTGTCAAATACCAGGTTGCTTCCAGCCGTGAACTTTGAGGACCAATAGGACTCCTTCCTGAATGAACCTTGGAACATGACAGGAATCCCAATGTTAACCGCAGCGACCCTCGTCAGAACGCCTTGGATGAAGCTTGCGGTCCATGTTGCGCCGGACTCGGAAAGTGCATCGGGGGTGCCGAATGCCGCAAAATTGCGATTGTCGACAGGCTCGTTGATGGGGGAGAAGGTGTATGATTGTGGGCTGTCACTGCTCTGAATGAATGCCAACACTGCGTCGACGGCTTGGTATGAGTAATGTAGAGCAGTTTGGTTGTTGAACCATCCGAAGTTCCCATCTTTTTCTCCGATACCCTCTGGAACATTAGGAGTTAGCACTTCAGATATCAAAACAGCCTGATGTTTTGATCAAAACCATCTCTCACGCAACAGAGCGCTCAGGGAAACAAGCCATCGTTTGCAAATAGCTCAATCGAAAAGCTGCACTGGAATAGATGGCTCCGTGGCAGGCAATAACGAAATCGTTTCCGAAAGATGACTTACGGCCATTGACACCACCAGGCAAAGAGTGCAAGCCAATAATGACGTGCATGCCGTATTTGTTGATTGCATAGTTGGAGATTGTCTTCACAAAGTTGACTTGATTTCCCGAATAGAGCTCCGAGCCTGGCACTTGGACCCAGGCGGCATAATGGGTAGGGATCCGAAGAGAATCGAATCCCGCCTTGGCTAGCTTGTCAATGGTCGCTGTGGTGATGAAAGACGCGTATCTCTGCTCAAGGACGGGTCCACAGCGAGAGCCAAGATTGACACAGAGGCCCCATTCGTCAGTGGCGTTGCCGCCGTACTGGTCCCAAAAGGCAGTGTCAAGGGATTTCTCCTGGACAAGCCATGCTCCGAGGTTGGCACCGTTGGACTTGAAAGTTTTCCAATCGATGTAGGTCGCCGCGGGAGCAGAAAATACTGTACGGAACGCCGACAAGACCGTGAGAAGGAGACTGAAGCCACGCATAGTTACTAGGGTTGCGAAAGAGTTGAACTGGGGCAGGGAGGGACACCACGTGGCAGTGACCGGCGAGTCAAGTTTGATGAGATCCTCTGGATGAGAGAAAAGAGCATGAGTGAGAGTCTTTACGTGTATTTATGGGAGCGAATCTCAAGCCACTGAAGCCCTTCTCGTGCTCCATGCTCTTCCTATAAGAAAACACTGGCAAGTCCAGGCTCGGGAAGCACTCACCCGATAGATCGAGTCCACTGTATAGTGACAAGAACGAAGTGTAGTAGTGTCACCTTAAGCCCCGCATAGCTGCTATCCTCCAATGTATATTTGCTGTCTTATCACTGCTACCCACACCAACAAATCATTATATTTACAAAGAGTATATTGACCCGTTGAGGACACTCTGCTAGGTGACATTGAGACCATTAACCTGTTTTAGAGCCTTCTTTATGTAACAAAGTGGAGGGCGAGCTGAATTATAAATACTGTAAAGGTATATTTTCATTATATTTGAAACGGCTCGGAATTAATATTCATAATTGAAGGTCAAGACTCATATTACACTGGGAAAGGTAATACTTACAATCAGGTTAAATCTTAATAAGTATTTAGGAGTTATTAGTAGTTCTTTTTGCTGATTCCGCTAAAATTCTAGTGAAAATCACGGTATTCTGTGTATACCATTACCAGTTCATGGGCGAACAGCAGTGCACCCGCGGCGAGCCCTGCATGATGTTTATCCCCAAAGTGCAACCTCATCTTGGCATTTGCGGGGCCCCGCATCTCAATACCCTGATTCTGGGGAACTGATATTCAACGATCATGTTCGTTTCTGTTGCCCCAGACGGCCCCACCCCGGCCCCTCCACCGGCCCCTCGATCACAGAAGTCACGGGCTTCCGTTTCCTGGGCACAGTCCCTTAATTTACGCTGGAACCAATCCTATGACGGAACGCTGGTGCAAGCGAGTCTTGTGTCGGATTTCTATTGTTGCTCTGCTGTCCCACACTGCGCCATCGTCGCTCACATTTCCTCAGGACAATGCACCGTAGACCGGCGGATGCATCAGCTCAGGCGTTGCGTGGTGGACACAACTTAAATGACCCACCCATACTTGGCATCACATCGATTGCAGCTTCACGAAGAACACATGTTGAATGTGCTTGGGTTTTGGAGGCTTGCTCTCCCGAGAGATGACACTCTTCCTAGCGGGCAACTGTGAAAGTGACATCCCGGGAATTACAGCTCAGCATTTAGAGGCTTGATATTACTTTCCATAAGCATGACCGGTGGAAATACAGTAGAAGAACGCATTCCGCCCTAGTAGTCCAGTTCGTAGCTTGAGCCTAAGCGAGCAGCTTGCAGGGTGGTCTATAATTAGTATATTCTGGTCTGTGAGCCTTCTTCACGTTGAATTCTACTAAGAACGTTTTGGTCGTCAAACCGTGCAATCAGAAGGCATATATAAACCAAGGACATCGATATTATTATGGAAGAGGCGTCATCCGTAGTGACTTGTGGTCCACTTATTGCATGACAGCAAATTCACAACTTCCTGCACAGAATCACGCCTATCGGCTTCTGAATGAGAGTCTGGTCTCTGTGCCAGGTATGTACACAGCCAATTCTCGGTATCCTTTAACGCGAGTATTGTAGAGGTGCGTGAATGACTTCCACCTCAGTGCTGGAAAAGGTATTGTCTGCCACCCGAAGTTGAGTTTCGGCCCCTCCCGGAACTTAAAGAGCCGTGGAGCTTGGAAGGGCAATGAATAGCTGGGGTACCTGGGCAGGGCGGAACGGTGGGGTCCCTTGCAACGATCATGTGTATGGAGGAGGGATCACGAGACGCATGGGTCCTCGTCGAGTATAGGTGTCTTGAGAGCGTGGATATAACGTCATTGTAAACTTGATTAACACCTGGGCAGGCGTTGGAAGTCATGTTAATCGGGGCCAAAGAAACCACGACGCTGTCAACGCATTGAACTACAAGGGCATGTTGTGTGTGCATTTTTACCCTGACATGTATAGCAGTGCCTAATCACCTTTAGTCTCGTAGAAATGGCAGCAGTGTATCGGTAAGTATCTCATGGAAAAAGAATTGTCCAGGAATTCAGTGAGGACGAGTTTGGCCTTGAGCATAATTCCGTGAACCTCTGTGCTTTGGCGGGCCTGGTCCTACCAGGGACACTGAAAATATCAAGTGCTCTGTCGTCGAATTTGAGCATGAATATCCCTACAAATTTCTCTGGTTATGACTCACGTCTGTACTAATTTCTTCGCGTTTTCTCTACTCAATCGGTAAGATGTGACTATGTTGATACGCAATCTTGCCTATACACCGCTACATGCCTCTCATTTCAATTCTCACGTCATTAGGAAATATATTTCAGCACTCTGACTGTGAGGATAGATTTATTGTTAAAAGGCGACCAAAGTCACGAGACCGATATGAAAAGCTCCCTTGTGCGCTCATAAAACTAGAAGGGGAAATAATCAAGTCGCTAAAACCCAGAAATTCAAACTATCTATCGAGCCAGTAGTATAGTAGGTCTGCACTTGTCTTAATGGTCTGCTTCCCTTCTACCCTTTCGATTTGTATTAGCTTCTTCAACAAAGCTTTTGTCATTTATAAGAATCCTAACACCGCTATTCATCAGTGTGGCTTATCGATGGCGTAGCAAGGGGGTGCTTTCGCCTCTCGGAGTCCCACCCGAAGTCGCCGTTGTCTGCTGTTTGGCGCGCCGAGCCAGTCTTGCTCTCCAAAACATGATCGGATAAAAGAAGATGCCTTAACAGTTGGTCAGCCGGAACGCATCATGCAATAGTGAAGTGATTACGAACATAGAACCACGAAAGATGCTATTATGAAAATGATTCTCTTTCTCCTGTACCTAAAGTACGGGTCGTGCCATTGATGAGGCCATGGTGGAATATAGCAGATTGTGTCCAACAGCAGCCAGAGCCATGTGGCAGTGGCGAGCAGGCCTTTTGCCAACTCCAACTTTGTGGTGACATCGGGATGTAGATCTGAACAATCCCATTGAAGGATAAGAATGTATATGATCATTGCTGTGAAAACAGCCAGGAAAAGTTGTCTCAAGGCGGGGTAAACGTCAGGGCTATAGTTAGGGCGGCTAGCCTCGTAATGAGGGACAAGGTAGGCATCGTCAATGTTCCAATACAAGTTCAGGCCAACGATAAGGGTGGCAAGGCCGGCGATGAAGGCTTGGAAAAGTAGAGCAGTCCGCAGCGCTGAGTCCAGCAGCCCAGGCTGCCGGGGAGTTTCAGCGTCTGCCATGACAACTGAGGTTTTCGCTTCGCAGTAAGAAATGGAAGGGAAGAAGCAAAGGAGGGTGAAAGCATGGACAGGATCGCTGGCAGCCTAAATCCTGTGGGGCTTGCTGACATTCAAGCCTTGGCAGTGCCGTGGGAAATTGTCCTGGTGATAGAGGTTAGACTATACCCAAAGCGTACGTAACATGCAACCCAAGGCTCGGCAAGGCTGCTGAGAGACACTGACGCTGGCGATGCACAGTATCATGGTGGTACAAGGTCATTCAACCGAAGACAGGGCCGCTCCCTCTCAACCACCGTGACTTGCTGGCATGATGGGAGGGGAACATCTTCATGCATCACCCTGCGGTCGGTTCTCGGCCTACAAGCGACCTGGAAATGGATCAAAAGCAACAGGGATTCTGGTAGAAAATCGCAGAGTCGAGATAGACAGTACATCTTTGACAATTGTCAAGAAACAAATATCGATTGAGGTACCTCGCACTTAGTGCACACATAGATTACAGCTGGCCTCTGCTGTGTTCGAGTTACCGCAGCATCTCGGTCGGTGATTGTAACAGCAGTAAGTGCTGATGAGGTGAGACAGAAATGCAGGTTTTCCCGGCGAGGCTCCGAAGGTCTCATAATACAGCCTCCGTTATACACCACCGATTGCAGAAGATTGAATAGTCACTGTCCAAAGCCTTGCATAGCGAATCTCACCGCAATTGTCCACAATATACATTGTCTCTTATCCTTTCGGGATACTCATCGCTGTTCCGGCTTAGTAGAGGAACTTAAAGAATGCAAATACTCTATACACCACCGACTGTTGAAAAAGGGCGATGCTCGACAACTCAGCGAGTAACACTGCTGCATTCGATTTCTTTTAAGCCTCTCATACTGGCATGGCCGGAAAGTATTTCATTCGAATACTCCGTCACAAGTTGTAGTACTTTGCTAAATACTTAAACAAACCTTTGTTTTTCCCTTTGCCTTGACTGCTGCAAAAGTAGATGTATGATCCAAGTCTCGATTCGGTCATAATTAAATTGTTGAATCCTAATGCAGGTTGGGTGCAATAAAAGTGCCTAGTCTTATGGAAATTCCACGGCCTCTGGATGGCAAGCATAGGCAATAAGATAAACAAAAGTTCCCTATCGAGAACAGAATTGCTTAATCCCGCGAATGACAACTTCAAACTGCCGAAGTGGGTGAATCAAGTTGGACCTCCTTTACCAATGTGACACCACAGAGAGCCGGTGCCCCAGGACTGGCCCAACTTGTCACCATGCGGGAACCAGGGATCTGTTGATTCTGCAGGAAAATAACTACCGGTGCGTAGACACCACGTCGGTGAGCTCTTAGCGATACAACATTGGAGGCTACCAGCAGTCGACGTGTGCTGACCAACAGAAGCGGCGGATTCTAAAATAAAAAATGGCGTAATTATAGAGAGAGGTCAGCGGGTTGGTGGTAAAACTTAAATGCTAGTTTGAGTAGCCGAAATCCATACAGGCGTTCAAGTAAGCAGTTCATTTGTGGGTAGATTGTTCGGAATCAAAGCCATTCTAACACTTTAAGTCCTACTAGACCACTGTAGTGTAGCAGCAAGGCACTACCCTAACAAGCCTGCTAGTATCCCTAATTGCAAAGAAAAAAGTTGCCAGTAATGCCACAACCTCATATATAAGTGAAGTTCCGTCTGCTTCGAGTCAAATCTGACTTCCTCACTTCACCATCCAAAGAATTCATCAACCTCTATCCAAGATATTCTCCAGGGCTCATATCCTCCACATCACACATCATCCCAATCTTCCACGTCAAATCAGCACCATGCATCCGGTCAAGATCTTCCTTTGGGTTGCTTCCCTCTGTCTTTTGGTCCTTGGTATCCCCGAAGAGAGGATGGCGGGCCACTGGGTTCAAGGCATAAACACCGCTGGCTACAAGGACATATTTACGGCAGAACAGCTACAGAATATGTACGCCAATCCTTGCATGATCAGGCACACCGACGTGTGTTACTGCAGGCCCACCGGCGCGTGTTACTGCGACGACGGAAAGAGCCAACTATCGCCTTTGCTTTGCAATGGTTTTTCGAACGGTCCTATTCCTACCTGCAAGGTCTGCGAAGATCAATTGAACGAAGCCCTCAAGACTCCTTAGAGAGTCATCCTCGTCAAGTTACCGGGACAACAAAGCACGCAACACTTGGGGATCTACTTTCACTTTTCCTTAGAAAAATACACCCGTGCCAGAGTATCGGCCGACACGACGGACCAGACCCGACCGACGCTGTATTTCGCCGTGTTAGGGCCGAGAATACGGAGCATCGGACTGAAAGGCCGGAATTGATCGAGGTCTGCGAGTGCATTACCAAAAGCCATGAATTCATCGGTGGGGGGGAAACAAAACCATGAGGACGATCTCCTACCCACTTATATGTCATTTAAGATGGGTCGCGCCGCCGCCGTCCACCACAACGCTCGGCAGGCACCACATTGATTTTACTAAATTCAATTGCCACCGGTCCACAAGCAGTATCTCCCCGTGTGTGTGTGTGACCCTGCGCTGACGATGTTGCATACACCCGGGCTTGATATCGACTCTTGCATCTGCACGCTCCACCAAAAAAGCTCAATGCGTAGTTTTTCGAGACCCATTTATGCAGACATCCGCCGCCTATGTGAGTGGGAAGATCCCGCAGCCGCATTGCGTCACTCCCCCCAACCTGCTTCGATTGACACCGTGGAGGGCGATACATCTCCAAAGGGTTTGCCGTTTATCCCTCAGCTGCAGTCAGTAGTTGCAAATCCAGGCCTCCACACTTGCATCGACTCCTGCACCTGTGCATCTCGTCATGGGCCGGATACGTCATGCTGTGAATAGGGGGTTGTCTAGATAATAAAGTCATGCAATGCTGCTGATTTGTGGTTCCTGTAAAAGTTCCTGCCCGTATCGGTAGTCCCTCAGTCTGTGTCAACATGGTTGCAGGACAAAACCCGACCAAGGGCGAGCAGCAGCCCGAAATGGACCCTGAAGCATACAAGCAGCCGCCATTCAATATTCCCCAGGCTCCAAATCGCAGAGCAAAGGCTGAGCACAACAAGGAAGAGGGCCATCTGGAGGTTCCCCGCGGCCGCGAAGATGATATCGCAATCGAGGAGAGCCAGGACGACTCCTCTCCAGAATCGTACACAAAAACATACCATCGACACAGCTCCCTCGCCGGCCTCGCGAAGAAGGACCGCCCTGCGTTCCCGGATGGCAAGAAAGAGCTGACCGAGGACGACTGCTACGACAAACTGGCATACAGCTGGCCGAGGTGGAAGAAATGGAGCTTTCTGTGTGTCATCGCGGCCATCCAGATCTCGATGAACTTCAACACGTCCGTCTTCCCCAACGCGGTGACGCCGCTGGCCGAGCACTTTGGCATCAGCGAACAGGCGGCTCGTGTAGGCCAGTGCGTGTACCTGGTCCTGTACAGCTTCGGGTGTGAGCTGTGGGCGCCGTGGAGTGAGGAGTTTGGGCGGTGGCCCATCCTGCAGCTGAGCATGTTCTTGATCAACATCTGGCAGCTCCCCTGTGCGTTTGCGCCCAACTTCGGCACCATCGTGGTTTGTCGGTCACTGGTATGTCTCCGTCGTCACCCCTGTCTTGTAATTGCAGTTCGAATCTGACTTGTGAGCCTCAATTCAGGGCGGACTTTCCACGGCAGGTGGCAGTGTCACACTTGGGCTTATAGCCGACTTGTATGAGCCGGCCGACCAGCAGTGGCCGTTGGCATTCATTGTGCTTTCCTCTTGCATAGGAACATCAATAGGAGGTGTTATTGGTGGTCCAATCCAAGCTTGTAAGCAGTTTTCGGTCCCCTGTACGAAAAAGTCTTGGTTCAGCCTCATTAACCCTGCCCACCCGCAGATCTCTCTTGGCACTGGTTCTTCTACATCCAACTCATCTTCGGCGCCGCGGTCCAGCTCGTCCACTTCTTCACGCCCGAGTGCCGGAGCACGATCCTCATCGACAAGGAGGCCAAGCGCCGGCGCAAGGCGTCGCCCGGCCTCGAGGTCTACGGCCCCAACGAGCTGAAGATGCCGCGCATATCGATGAAGGAGGCCGTCAAGATCTGGGCGCGGCCGTTCGAGATGTTCGTCCGGGAGCCGATCGTCCTCTTCCTGTCCCTCCTGTCCGGGTTCTCCGACGCCCTCATCTTCATCTTCCTCGAGGGCTTCTCGGCCGTGTACAAGGCCTGGGACTTCTCGGTGCTCGAGTCCGCGTGGGCCGTCATCCCCATCAACGTCGCTTACTTCATCACGTATGTCATCTATCTGCCGTGGATCTACCGCTACACGCGGACCCGCCAGAAGAAGGGCGACGAGTTCGAGGCGGAGCGGCGCATGAAGATCTTGTTGTTCCTGGCTCCCCTCGAGCCCATCGGCCTGATTGGCTTCGCGTGGACGTCGCTTGGTCCGCCGAGGGTCCACTGGATCGCGCCCATGATTTTCAGTCTGCTCATTGGCATCGCAAATTACGCCATTTACTTTTCTACTGTCGACTACATGATCGCGGCGTACGGCCCGTACTCGGCGTCGGCATGCGGTGGCAACGCCTTCGCGAGGGATTTCTTGGCGGGAATTTCCGCCATGTTCGCGATACCAATGTACGAGGGCATTGGCAGCGAGTATCCGACTGAGTGGGCGAGCACCATTCTGGCCATCTTGTCTTGTATGGTCGTTGTTCCGGTCTATGTGTTCTACTGGAAGGGCCCCGTGATAAGGAAGAAGAGCAAGTTTGCACAGGCTTTGGCGGAAGACCGTAAGGCTCATGAGGGGAGACGGGTCAGCCAGGCGAGCAACTTACCATATGGCGAGGATCCCTTGGCCTGAATTGAATAGGAACATATTAGAACTGCAGTCGGGGTGTCCGCAACGCACAATATCGAATAGAGGTCTTGCCTAAAAGCATCTTGTCCGAATGTAGCGAGAGTTGTCCTCGGATGGCCATGTGCAGGTCCAACGCGCTGCGCTTTGCAGTCGGACTTAAGAACGACTTCCATCTGTCTTGCAGCTTGTACATCAAGGTAGCTTCCTTGCAGCTAACCACTGGTATACACAAAAGACAATAAACAATTACAAATATTCGAGTACGCCAGAGTGTGGCATACAGGGGTATCCGTCAGAAATCAAGCACGACAGCAACATGTCCACACCGTCAAGTATTGGTCATGTGAAGCCCGGCCCACTGTGGCGTCTCATCATCAGAGTTTCTGCTTGATACGAAATGCAGACCATTCAACAACAGAAGGAAGACTGAAGTCCGGGGTGGGAGCATGGCGTCTGATAACAGAACGGGACAGATCTAATTCTTGTGTATGCGTCTACAGGGCGGGGTATCTCAGTTTGCAAGACCGTAAGAAATGAAATCATGGACTCCCTCTCCTTGTCCGAACGCCTCCATGTGGAAACAAAAGAGAAGTTGGGATATCTTTGTGCTGTCCAAAAAACCGCTGAGCCAATCGTGGCCGTGAACACCGCCGACCGTTAAAAACGCTGGAAACAATCCACCCAAAATAAAGCAGTAAAACAAAACCAATCAAACTCCACGTTGCACAGTCCGCGCTTGATGATGGGATGGAGACACAGTCCACGAACCCCTGCCCATCGCACCAAACACCACAGAATACTCTCAAGCAAGGAACCCGTGCCCTTCCCTGAACACCTTGTATGCAAAATCAAAACTCCACGACAGTGAAAATCAAATGGACTGAGCTCTTGCGCCGGTTAGAAATGCCAGCCATTTTCAGGCCGCGGGTTGCCACCCATGCTGCTCGTCAAAGTAGTACAGCTCCGTGCCGACCATGCCGAAGTTGAGCGGCTCCAGCGGATAATCGGTGCCGGAACGGCGCGGGGCTGGAGGGCGAGTGTCCACCCGGTGTTGTCGACCGACACCCTGTGTTGCCCGAACATCCTGGAAGCCCCCCTAGAGCTCCGGCGGTTGTGGGAACGTCAGGGTCTGGGAGATGGGGTTGCCCAGGGCGTGCTGGATGGCGGCCAGCTGCGCCTGCATCTCGCTGCCGGCGCGGCTCTTCTCCTCCAGCTGCTGGTGCAGGTCGGCGACCTCCTTGCGGAGCCGCTTGTTCTCGGCACGGACGTCCTCGTCGGGCCGGTCGTCGTCGTCGCCCATGGCCTCGTCAAAGCTCCGCTTCCGCTTGCCAAGGCCCGCGTCCGGGGAGAGGTTGTCCAAGTTCGCGGGGCTCATGCCGACGCTGGTTATGGCGGCAAGCGCGGTTGACGCGATTTCGCTCGCGCTGTCATCGGTATTGTTGTCGCCGGGGCTGTCCATCTGGATGGGGCCGGCGGATGTGTGGACGCGGCGGAGATGCTCCGATAGATTCTCTTGGCGAGAGAAGCCCTTGCCGCTGGAGCGCTTGCAGTTCACATGGGGGCAGAGTAGCTTTTTCTTGGGCCCTCCATGTTTTCCATGAACCTCGCGCTCGTGTCGCAAGAGACCGCCGCTATATGTGAAGCCTTGAATCTTCTCGCAACCCTTGGCGGTGCAAACATATGGTCGCTCATGCTTGTCCATGTGCTTACTGTAGACATCGTTAGCAAACAAAAGGCACTTGATGGCCGGGTTAAGGTTTCGGGGGGAGAGGGGACGAAAAGTCAACTAACCTCCACTCGCACTTCCTCTGGAACTTCTTGACCAGCTCGCTGCAGTCAGGCCATGTGCATATGAACTTCCCGTCCTCGCTCTTGGTCACCTCCCTGTTGGGCTTGGCTATTGGCTTGATGCGCTGGGATTGGGCCTGGTTCGAGTTGAACGTATTCGGGGCGGCGGGTGACAGATCTCTGACGGGGACATTGGTAGGGTCGACGTTGGGAGGCCCGACAGGATGCAGGTCGAGAGCAGGCGAGGGCGAAGCGTCGAAGACGGCTGGGGACGAGTCGTTGGCAGGCTCGTACGTAGCAGCAGCCAGATTTGCCATGTCGGCGACGTTGGCTTCGTTGATGAACTTGTTCATGTCATGGTCGTTCTCGCCCACGGGGGCATATGGGCTGTCCTCGTGGAACGAGCGCGGCTCGTATGCGACACTCATCGTGACGCCGGTAGGATAGGAAACGTCGCGACGTCTCGAAGGTGGGGTGGGGTGGGAAACCCGGTCGGTTACTTTTCGTCGCGCAGGGAGCGGAGCGGATAGCCGCGGATGGCCGATGGCTGCTTGGTGTTTGTCGGACTCGACTGCGTGGCGATGTCGTAAAAGGGAAAAGGGTGGAGCCTGTACGTAGGACAGACGTGGAATATTAGAGTAATAAATACTGCGCCGGGGTGGCGGCTCGTAGGAACTCGTAGGAACTCGTACAAAGGCGTGTGTGAGGTGATCGTGGTGTTGCTGCGCCTGGTCAGGCGGAAACAAAGTCCAGTCCGAAAGTGTTGTGCTCTCCGGCAAGCTTTAGAGCGAGTCCTGGGCCAATGAGCGCGACCGTCGCGGACTGAGATGCAGGCCGAGCTCCGCTGACTCAGTCGGGCAGTTCGAGGTACCTTGGTACTTTGGCAGACTAGACTACCGGGATGCTTGCAGCCTTGGGCCGCGATAACGATAAGAGACGGGAAACAATGCGCGCGAAAAACAAGGCAACTGTGCCTCTTATTAACGAATCAAACAGGCTGCTCTGGTCGTCGTCATGGTCGCAAAATGTTTCGATGCAACACACAACGCCTTCGAGGGCTTGATCCAGCCGGGAAACCCTTTGTTCTTTAATAAGAAACGACGAGACAGGAGGCAGAGAGAGGGAAGAAAGATGGCGCTAGGCAGATGACTCGAAGGACGCCGGCGTGTACGGAGCAGGCAGTGAAGGGGTGAGTCACTTCCCCAGCTGCAACTTAGAAATGGGCTAAATTATGCCGTTTCGTAGGCAGACAATCCACCCGTCTGATCCCCCCCTCCGACTGGGGGATGAGCGATCAATCCTCTCAGCCCTATGCCCTCCTTTTAACCCTGCGTCAGGTCAGGCACAGTAATAAAATAATGCAGGGCAGAGTCTGATGCCTTGGGCGCACAGGGACGGCGCTGAGAGGAAGGGAAGGGAAGTGGTCAGCTGCACCGCCACGTTGGCCCTGTGGACTGTGGACTTGGTGCCAGCCATGTACTCCGTAGCCATGTGGCGGCCTGCACTCGCCGGCCTGGCGTCTGGCGCTTGCCAGCGCGCTCACCAATCTGCAAGGAACCAGCGCGACGTGGCCCAGTCCGTGGCCCTCGGGAGGATTTTCTGAGGGCCTGTGTTCCCATGTCCCAGGCACGCAAACGCTCGGGCCGGTGGCACGGCAGGGCTTCGGCAGCAAGCCACGACCCCACCGAGGCCTCACAACGCCCACAGACAGCAATGCGCTGCGTGTTGGGACAACCAACAGAAGTTGTGCTTCCAACACGGAGAGTGGAAATTGCTGCATAGCCTGCTTGTGTGTTGAACAAGTGGGCCAGGCCTCCGTGAGGCGCTGTGAAGGAGGGCAAAAGTGCCGACGCACTGGAGTACGCGGCAGCCTGGCTCAGCTTTGCCTCTGGTGCAGCGATACTGTACTGGACTGTACGGCACTGTAGGCATATATGGGTGGGTGGGTGGGTGTTTGCTTGAGCTGGTGGCCAAACTGAGTCCCAATCAGGGACGCCCAGAGTCCCGAAGTCCTAAGGTGGCAAGGCGGTACCGATGAGCACAAGCCTTGGAAGGCAGACGAGTGCTGAAAGAGGCAACTTTCTTGCCAGTCAAGCCGTGCCTGCTGGTTTAGTGCTGGGTCCGGTTTGGTGAGCTTCCATATGGGTTGCATTTGCGGGACGGGGCGCGAAGCCGAAGGATGTGGTCCACATGGAGACTCTCTCGACTTGCTGCTGTCGCCTTGTGCTTGGCAGTCGAAGGACCTCTTTTTGTGTACCCCAGATTGACTGCATCAAGGCAACAGCCACCCGAGGGTGTCATGAGGACACTGCGTGTTTCTGTGGTGACTCAGCTCCGATGGTGCCGGCACAGAATCACAGGCCAGAAACCTCGTGGGGAGGGGCTAGATGGGGGCATAAGTGTTTCGCCCAGTGATGGTAAACTGCTGAGATTGGTTAATTGGTACTGGCAGCTCTCGTAACGGCACAGCGTTGCCTCGTAAGATGTGCGACGCGCATCTCGGCATCGAAGGCGATCGACAGGTTGCTGTCACGTTGAGAAGTCATGCACTTCCCATGTTGTCGATGCCCCATGACCTGTGCAAGAGAGGAGAGATGAGAAGAGATAAGAAGATGATGTCAACCTTGTCCTGCCTCGGTGTGGTCGCAAGAGCTTGTGATGATGGGACGAGTCACTCGCCAGGCTGGTCTGAGGTGAGGACTTGAGGCGACTTCAGGAGGCGGGGAAACTGCGAGCAAACAGATGTTCTGTACCGGGCCCAGGCATCACTGCGTTGTGTCCTGAGGTTGACACTTTTCAGCCTTACAGCCTGAGGCTTGAATATTGGGTGTACAACGTGTGCAACGACGCAGTGTGCTGACAACAGATACTATCTGTACGTTTATACAATAGTGAGAATTGACTCTGCAACTCCAATTCCTTCTTACTTTTGCTCCAAAGTCACCGTAACTTGTCACGCAATGTGGTGATTGATGCATTTACACATGAGGCCGTATGCTGCTTAATTGACCTGACACCCCCCCATGGATGCGACCCCAACCCTTTAGTCTCAAATCAGATAAGCTCGGATCAGATAACGTTGTGGTTGCCTCAGCTGCAACGCCCAAGCAAACAGCTCGCTCCACTTGCGTCATCCTCTCGTTTGGAGAGGGAATGAAGAGGCGACAACATGGAAAGGAGAGCAGCAAAATCTGTACACCATCAGATGACGGCCTTCAATACCCAAAAACTGTGTGAATGTCCAAGGCAGTCAGTTCTGCTCTGCCTCGGGTTCAAAAGTCGACAATGCGGCTAGAACGTTGAATCGCCGCTCCCAACCGAGAAAAGTAGCGAGAACCGAATCGGCCGTGAAAATGGTGGGATTGGCGTTCTCCACACCCGATAGCCCTTCAGACCGGACCCCGAATCGGACTAAGCATGAGATGAGAGAATAAATCTCGTCGTCGTCTCGGCTTCGATCAAATTTTCTCGCATGAGATTTGTATAACCAGATCTCGTTGCTCTTACTGGGAGAGCTTTAAACATCCATCATAGACATCATTCTGTCCTGCTGAAGCCTGAATATTCTCACTGGCGTGACCAACGGAGGCCTGGCCTGAAAAAACTGATAGCACGCTCCTCCATTGCTCTGCAGTTCCAGTATGGCCACCACCAAGACGCCACAGGCCTCAGCCACCGGTGAAGGCCTCAGTGCCGGCGACGACGATTACACCAAGCATGTTGTGGAACAGCCCCATGCGCAGGTCCTTGCTGCGCCTCAACACGAGGACTACCCTGTTGAGAGGGTCGAGGCAGTCTACCGGAAGCTAGACTTGCGCATCATCCCAGGTAAGTCCACTCGTCCTCGCTGGATCTATCATATGATTCATATCCCACCATGTCACCTCGACATGTAGCGCCCAACCATGCTCCATGACGGACCTCTTGGCTCACCATGCCATCGCCCAGCCTTCTGGATACTCTACTTCCTCTGCTCCGCCATCCGCTCCAACATCGGGCTCGCCCAGACCATGAACACGGCCCAAGGCCACGACCTCATGTCAGTCCTGAACCTGACGGCGCGCGACACGTCCACCGCCCTGGCCCTCTTCTACGTCTCGTACGTCATCTTCGACTGCCCGTCCAACCTCGTCATGAGCAGGCTGAGCCCCCGCGTGTGGATGGCCCGCATCGTATTCGCCGTCGGCATCATCGGCATGTGCTTCGCCGCCGTACGGGCTGCCTGGTCCGTCAAGCTGCTGCGCTTCCTGCTCGGCGTCGTCATCGCCGGCATGTGGCCCGGCATGAGCTACTACCTGACCCTCTTCTACCCCCCGACCCGCACTGGCAAGCGCATCGGCATGTACTTCAGCGCCGCCCAGATCTCCGCTGCCGTTGTGGGCCTCGTCAGCGCTGGCTTCCAGAAGATGGACGGACTGGGAGGGCTTGTCGGGTTTCAGTGGATGTTCCTCGTTTATGGCGCGCTGGCCGTTATTCTGGGCTTCACGTTGCTGTGGTGGCTGCCGGATAGGCCTCTCCCTCCAGGTCAGAAGCGGGAGAGATCAAAGTTCATGAAGTTTTTGCCTGCGCCACCCGAGGCCCTCAAGGGTGAGGACGCCTTGGTGCACTACCAGGACCTCAAGAGGGTCTACCACCCTAGACCCTGGACGTGGGCAGATCTAGGCTATGTTCTGATCGACTGGCGTCTCTGGCCGCTGGTGCTCATGTACTTTGGTGTCGTGGGCGTTGGCATCGGCACCCAGCTCTACGGAAACGTGATTATCGCCTCCATCAACCCGTCGTACACCAGCATCCAGGTCAGCCTGCTGTTCGCGCCAATCTGGATCATGGACTTCTTCGCCATCCTCATCGTCACGCCCATCTCGGACCGCTTTCACCGTCTACGGCCCATATTCTTCTCGTGCGCCGTCCTCATCCAGATTGCCGGCCTTCTGACTGTCACCTTTGCGCTCAACAACTCCTGGGCCCGTTACGGCGGCCTGCTCATGGTGGGTTTCGGGCTGGGCCCCACGGTGCCGATCTGCATGACCTGGACCAACGAGATCTTCCAGCGCCGCCACGGGGAGGTCGGCGTCGCTGCCGCCGCCGCCCTCGTCTCCGGGCTCGGAAACCTGGGCAGCATCACGACGACCTACGCCCTCTACACTGGCTGGCCCGAGGACGCGGCTCCGGGCCCGTACAGATACCGCCGGAGCAACCTGGCCATGATCGGAATCCTCTGCCTCAGCATCGTCAGCAGCTTCGCCATGACCATTCTCATTCAGGTCTTCGGCAACAAGCCCAGCCATAAAATCGTTAGCAGTGACGGCTCCACTGACGATTTCCAAGATGGCGCAGCCCGCCGCGAGCAGGTGCAGCGAGGCTTTGGGAGGATTCGGGTCGGCCGACGGGGTTAGAGCACCCCTGTTGCCCAACATGACCCTGTAGGCGCCGCAGTCCAGTTCTACAACGGTCATCCCGAAGGAGAAAACTGCCTCGGGCGTGGGCAAAACTCGAAAATGTGGTTCCTCTTCGCCTCGGGGCAACACTTAGTGCCCCCGAACCACGGCTCACTAAACAAGATGCATTTTGTGCACAGCGATGTCACAGCACGCATCCCTCAACTTCCATTCTTAATATACAAAACCCCCTCAACGCCAACACGCCTGGTTATGCCCTTTGCGCATGGAACGCCTACCTACTGACCAAGCCTCCAATGTCAAAGATCACCAAGGCTAAGGGGCTCCAAAATTCATGGCGCGGCTGCGCCACGATTAGGACCTCGGGATGGGCATTCTCAAAACTTCTCCAACGAGGCATACCAGGCATACTTGCGGCAAAGGCGGGATGATTTCCGCGGCTCTTTATCATCATTTTCCTTGGCTTGTTCTGTTTGGCATATCCGGTTTTCTTTTTTCCTGTTTTTCAATGATACCCCATCCGTGTTCGGATAACGCTGTCTGTGCGAAGGTTCTACGGTTACGGTTTTTGACTGGGGGACGACCCCCAAAACTGTTTCTTCTACCCAGCCACCTCGACAGCGACAGTGCTTCTACGCCATCGCTGGGACGGCGTAGGTCTGACGCGAGGAATCTAGGCCGGCGACAATGCTGCTGCGCTATCGCCAATGGCCGGTTCTTCGTGGGCTCGCGTTCCGTTTGTTTCTTTGTGGCTTAATATAGATGAAAACGAGAAAAAAGCAAGTATATATATAATCATGCTTGCACGTGGAGGAAAATTCGAAGGCGGGATGCGACTGGTCGGTCCTTTTGCCACGGTCGAAAAGTGGCGCCCTCGGGAGCCACAGCTCCCGGAGGCTGAATTTTGAGTTGTTTGCCCCCTCTATCTTTGGACAGTGACACCATGATAAATCAAGAGTGCAGGAGGAATGTGTAAAATGTTAATGGTCAACCTAATGGGCCACCTACAGCTTACGGGCTCGGAAATTCCCGAGATGCAAATTGTAGGCCTCTAGGCCCCGTGTAACAACACCGCCTCGGCCCAAAGTTCCGCAGGCCTCCTCGTGGCCGCCCCGACGTTTCTGCTTCATTGGCCCTTGTACGACAGCCGCTCAATAGAAAAACAGTAATGCGTATGTTGTACCAAAGCGACATTCTGTGTGGCAAGGTCGATCTCGCTCGACCTGAGTTACCCGTAGTGCCACTGGACCGCGAAATACGTAATCATTTGTGGCCTCCAACACGGTAATTCTGAGTTCACGTACGACGTACTCCAACCTCGTCAAAGCGTTAAAAGTCAGTTGTGATTTCAGTCCGTATAACACGATGGCCACGATTACCGGCTCCCCTAACGTGTTACGGACCCACTAGCCCCCCCCCCCCCGCCTGGGATCATTCTAGTATATCACGATCTTGGAAATGCCCGGCATGTATCTCGTCGATTGACTAGTTTTCCTCGTCTCGTGCCCGATGAGATTCTTAGAAGCACACATCCAACAGCCGTCATTTGAAAAGACAGAAACTTCTTCGAATCCGCCTCCCCTCGCTTCCTGGAGGCGTATTAAAACAGCAGTGGTTGCGAGCCGTGCCACCCAGTTACCATGGGCCCTGACAACGGCATCGCGAGGGGGGTGGTCAATGACATCTTCCCACGACTCTATGGACCTTATTCCACTACCAGAATAAGTTCCGTGGTCTCGTCCGCAGGGACGCTGTCTCCAGCGAGTAAAGAACCTGCTCGCGAAACACTTCTGTAAGTCCACGTCCCCGATCCATTGTCCGGCGTCGTGTATTGATACAACGGATTCAAGATAGTGGACTGGTTTGTCTTGGCCTTGTCCATCATTTGATCTGACAAGTGGGAAATAATACTCGGTAAATGATAAGTGCATCGATGTGTGGGAAAAACTGTCTTCCGGGCGGCCGTTGAATTCAGAGGTGCCTATTACTCGCCAGGAAGATTCCTCGACTGTGGGCCCCACGGGATCGTCGGGCGGTATAAGAAGCGTGATTCCTGGCTTGCCGACATTGCCTGCTACCCGTTTGAGTTCATAATTGCACGGTGCTTCCCAAGGGTCACAAGTGAGCTATTTTATCATCAGCAGTTGTGGACAAAAGAATGGATAAATGTTGGGACATACGTTCATGGAAACATATATACTATCCTCATAGGCGAGAGCGAATACCCTGTCCAAATCGAGAGGATTTATATCAACCCCAGCTTCAAGCCATGCTACACATGAAAAGGCCACGGGCTGTGAGAGTTGAAAATCCGCTTTTCCGCCGCCCCATCGATCAAAGACGGAAGAGTCTTGCTCGACGATCTTGGACCTCTTGTGGATGTCTTGAGCCCATCGAGGAAAGTCCAGAGGATGGTTGAGAGCTCGAGTCGAGACTGTTGCAGTCGGCAGTGATTGGTAGATCTTATGTGCAATTCCCAACGCCCTGAGTGTATGGCCTTCGGGCGTCATCGCAAGATAGTACAGGTTTCGCCCAGGGGTACTCAGGTCAAAAAAAGACACAATGGCTTCGATGTCGAACAACTCAAATTCGAGGCACCATAGGAGGTCCTGGAATGTTGGGGGTCTGATCTGGCCTGGTCGAATGGCCTGGACGTCGGTTGCGCTCAAATAGATTGCAGCAGAGTTAGGGTCGCCATAGATGTAGTGATACGTTTGCGGCACAGTCTCCCCATCGCCCCCGTATTTTGATTCCAGAGTAAATTCAAATTCCTTTGAAGCCACCTGGGACGCCGCGGCGTCCGACATCTCGTGTACCACATCCTTGTGGAAATTCTTTGCTTGAAGGATCGCTCCTGGAGCCCATCTCACATGTGGAGGGTTTGAGTATCCTCCCTGAGGCAAAGCCTCTCGCCGAACTTGACCAGTTGCAATACCCAACAGGTGATCAGTGTCATGGTACCTACCGGTCTCCAACCCACTACATAAACACTACCGCTTTGGTGGCGGCTTATAGCTTCTAATCTTCCTCCTTTATATAATAATAAGTTCATATTTATATATATCCTACTAGCCCTGTGATAGTTTATTACGCCGACTATTATAGGGCTAGTAGGATATATATAAATATAAATTTATTATTATATAAAGGAGGAAGATTAGAAGCTATAAGCTATTAGTAAAGTAGTAGTATTTATATAGTGGGTTAGAGACTAGTAGGTACTATAATAATACCTAGCTCTTAGACCATAGTTATTCCTAATTATGGATTAATAGTAGTACATAGGTGTTTTAGTAGCGGGTAATTAATGTATTGCTTGCTGTGTGGCTATGTGGACTAGTTAGTGTATAGGTGTACCCTAGCTAAGGTGTATAGGTAGTTTGTGTGCTGGTATAGGGCTATCCTACCTATAGATTGCTAGTATTATAGGGGTATAATATGTATGGGCTACTACCATTACCCTATGTGACCTAAGTAAATAAATAAATAAAATATTCTATAAGCTATATAGTATTTCTATTTTACTTCCTTATTATTAAGAAAACGGATATTCGCACAGCCAAAAACGGATACTACACAGCCATTTTACAGCCCCGGTACACAAAATAACACCCGCCACCAAAATTTATATACAAATCGTTATTTTAACTACACCAACTAACATCCTCATCATACACACTCAAGGGCAGTAAATCAGTCAAAGCAATAATACCTACAGACCCAAAAAAATACTCTAAAGCCCCTAAATATACTATAAAAGCAGTTATTATACTATACTACTACTATAAGCCTTTAACATACCTCCATTACTACCAGAAGCCTCCATTACTACTACAAGCCTCTAACGTACCTCTATCACTATAATAGCAGAAAATTAATATATAACCAAATAGGGTATATTTTCGATACTGAATTAATTAATTCCGATAAGCAGTTACTTAATTTAGCGATACGTTAGTAGTTAACAGTTAACTGTACATTAGAGGGTAATAGAGGTTATGTAGGCGTCGTGGGTAAGGCTGTAAAAAGCACTATGGGGGGGTGGTGCAATAAGGTTGAATAGAGGGCTCTGATTGGCTGAAGCCGCTTAGTCAGCTGACTCGCTGTGCAGTATCCGTTTTTGGCTGTGCGAATATCCGTTTTCATTATTAATATTATACTCCCTTCTTATTATTAGATTACCTACTTATATAATTATTTAGTTAATTAATTAATTAATTACTTTTATTAGCTTCCCGCTCTCTTATTATTACTAAATTACTAATATAATAGTACTATATTAGTCTATTTTTATTAGTAATATTAAGTTATCCGTTATTAGTAATTATTTTTATAGTTAGTACCTTTATACTACCCTTAAGCTCTAGAAAGAGTAAAAGATTTAGCTTACTAATTCTATTTAGCTAATAATCTAGTATTATCTTATTAGTAGTTTAATTTTATACTATTAGTATAAGGATTATAAAAATACCTATAAGGCTATAAATTACTTAAGCTAATAATATAGTATTTAATTACTAATAAAATACTATTTAGTTACCTTTAATTATACCTAGTAATACTAAGAATTATACCTACCTTATAAATTATAATAAGTATACTTTCTACTTAGCTAAGGCTAGTAATATAGCTAATAGCTATTTTATTATTAATAAGGTAGTAATTAGTAATAAAGTTATTTACTTTTTAAATATATTACTTAGTTATCTAATTATTACTAATATTAACCTTATTAAGGCCTATTTTACTACTTATAATATATAATAGTATTATTATAGCTTAGTAATCCCTAAAAAAAAGTATAATATTAATAAATTACTACTATTTTACTAATTAATTTATTATTTTTACTAATATAATATTTAAACTAAGATTCTTAATAATTATATTAAATAATACTACCTATTTACTATTTAATTAATTAGTTTTTACCCCCTAAGTACTACTACTATAGTTAATATAATAGCTAATTAAAAGTCTACCCTATATATAAGTCCCTAGGCTTATTAAAGTAATATTTTAGTATTATTAATATACTATAAGTACACCTTAATAATAATAACCTAGGCTAATATAAATAGGCTATTACTAAGCGTACTTATACTAATATAATTAATAATATCTAATATAAGGCTTACTTTAATATCCTAATAAATAAAAGTATATAGTTTAGTACTAATTTTATAATATTTTACTAGCTAACTATTAAGTAATAAATTCTAACTTTAAAAAGTTATTTTATAATAAAAATATTACCTAAAATATTTTTAATAAAAAAATAATAGCCTTTTTAATTTTAATATACTAATAAATTAAAGCTAATTCTCTAATATTTCACTAATATAATATAGCTTATATAAGTATGAATAATTAAATAGTATTCCCTTAATAAATAAGAAAATAGATTTAACTTTTATTATACAATTTAGGGTTTTTATAATATTATAATATAATTTAGATAATAAATAACTAATAATTTAATTCTAATTTATTATTATTAAAAAAAAAAAACTTAAAAAAATACTAAAAAAATAAATATTTAGCTAAATACTTATTTAGCTAGCTAGCTTTTTAAATCTAAATTAAATAATCCTTATTTTTAAAATACTAATAATCTACTAATATTATACTATATATATAATTTTTAAACTATAATACCTTTAAAATAAACTAGCTTCCTATATTTAAAATATAACTTTTTTACCTTTAAAATACTAATATTCTACTAATATTATACTATACCCCCTATATAATTATCCAGCTATTTTTTCCTTTCTAACTATACTATACTCCTTACTTCTTACTAAGGTTCTACTATTAGTTTAATAGCTCTAGCTTTTATAAATTATATTAATAAAAATTAATAATATCTATATTATATCCCTTTAAGTTAAAAGTAAGCTACTAACTAAGCTTATATAGGTATAACTATTTTACCTTATATTCTAGCTAACCCTACCTTATATAGGAGTTAAGGATATAATTAAAAAACTATTTCTTAAACTTATCCTACTTAAAGTTTATAATTAAAATACTAATATTCTACTAATAATAGTTTTTATTAATTAACCCCTAACCTAGGAATTCTTCCTTATACTACTATATTAAGAAAATATAAAATACTAAAAAACTACTATAATAAATTAACTATATAATAATTATAGCCTAATAATATACTTTAAAAACTAAAAATAAGTTATCTTATTTTAAAATAAGTTTTTTATTTAGGTAATTATAATTTATATAATATATATTTACCTAAATTAAGTTATTAACTACTAATATATTAAT